>BMAO01009034.1:0-16770 GCA_019973975.1 Trichonephila clavata | reverse complement strand
ATATATAATGTACAAAAATTAAAAACAATTACTGTCAGTACTCATTAATTAAATCCGCGTTCCAAGGTATTAACTGCTTCGTCCAATGTAAAAAAATAAAACTCTATCTTGAATTTTAATTTAGGATATTCCATCGGAATCACTTCTGCTTCATAATTAAAATTCACAATTTTCCGTCGAACTCTGTGACGTGGCTACGTTACCTCAAAGTTAGCAGAGATATCAATCGCGACGGCCAGTTCTTTTGCATCACAGTCATTTTATCAAAAGTCACATCCGAAATCGCGAAGATCCTTAAAAAAAATCTTTACAATTTCTTGAGAGTTCCATCGTAGATGGTAGATCGTAATATTTTGTCTGCAATAGCTCGCTTATTGGATTTTAATGCAATGAAAGATTTTATATCAAATTGTCGTAGTCTCCCACTACCCCAGGTTATTAATTACCCTTTGCATATTATCTATGTTGGATATGTAGGATTCATAATTAATGACTACTCAAATAATAAATCACTTATTTATTATTTCTTAGATAGAACATTCACAATTAATAATCAACTTTAAGAACAATAAATTATCATGGAGTATTATCAGAATTCAATTATGGACGACGGAATACTAACTGATATCACGAGGGGAATAACGTACAATCAAACTACACATTTAAATCTAATCTACAAAAATTACAGACCTGAAATCTTCTTCAGAATGAACTTGGAACTAGTAGAATTATGAAGTGGCTATAATCAGATATCTTCAATAACTTTGAACCCTTAATGAATCTTTTCAATAATCTTACTTCCTATCAGTCTTCACTTAGTTAAACTAACTTAGAAACACTTCTTAAGCAACCACGTAGTTTACTTTTCAATCCAAACACGGAGTTCTACTCTATCAAACCGCTTAGTCATCCTCTACTCTTCATTTCATTTCTCCCTTTTATATCTCTTTCGAACTCGCTAAACACGAAACTATCTTATTTGCATAAGTCACACTTCAGCTCTCAGTGGGGATTGGTCAAAATAAATACAATTTAAAAGTTTATAAGAGAAGGTTAGTGAAACGCGTAAGCACCCGTCACAACCCCCTCCGAGAAAAAAAGCGTGACTTATTGAAGGTCTAAACGACCTGCAAGAATTCGCTTAATTTACCTAACATCTGAAAAACACTGAACCTGCACAAAATTTTAACTACTCTAGAATGCCTGAACTTGTAAAAAGTTAACTCACGAACTTTATAACGCCTGCAAATTCTGAACTTGTAGAAAGTTTTAACTCTCTAAGTTATGAAACTTTAATTAAACTAACACACAGAAATGATTACTCAAAAGGGGTACTCCACTTCAATTTATTGTTCTTGTCACAATATTAGGTTCCCTACAGTGCATCCCATTCGGGCGAAGATCAGGGGAAAACCTTTCAAGGAAAAAACCCTGATCATGCACTTTACTTAAGTGCTAATAAATATAAAAAATTTTACAACAGTATCTTCATACGACATCAAACTTTCATCACATCACTATGTTCAGGGACTGCTGCCCTGAAAGGAAACCTTGTCAATTTTTCTAAAACATGACATTAAATGCACAGAACTTTTATACAACTTCCTTATTGACATAAAATATGGCATACATTATATTATATATATATATAGTTTAATAACAAAATAACCCTTATCTGGTTTCATTTTCAAAAATTCCCAATCAATCGCGCTGCGCTGTTAATGTTTTTTGTTAGTATTCCTAATTACGCCGCGCCCAGAAACCAGACACTACTTATACATCTTAATAATTACACACAAAATATATACATTTTTTACATAGAATATATTACAACAAACAATACAAGTAATCTCACATATAAAGCCACGTCTTTAATGTGTAGCAAAACAATTGCAATTCAACAAATGTTTTTCCACAATTTGGAAAAAAATTAAATACAAAAGTCTTTTCAACCGATATGAAAATGCACACAACTCAGTGACACTTTTGTACGTTAACTTTACAAAAAAAATTAGACTAGCCCACATGGAAAATACTCCGAACTGTCTGTCAGAGGAAAAATAAACAAATTAGAATTATACAACCTGACTAGTCTTTAGATCCAATCTGCATAGGCTTTGTCTCCCACCATGGCTTCTGTGCTGGATGACCTTGTCCTAGGGTTGTCCACTCTGCGCTCTAACCTTCTGGGTCTCCTCTTCCATCGAGTCCGTTGAAGTTGATATGCTCCTGCTGAGGCGTTGTTTTCTTCTGTGAGAACTGGAACTTGGCTGTTGTCCACTCGACGTCGGCTCCGAAGATTGTATGGACAGCTCCTTTCCTGATGAGGTCTGTTGTACTTGAATCTGTGGGATGGTCCTGGAACTGCTCTTTCAGAACTATTTTCTTCCACCTTTCTATAACGCTTTCTGGAGGGACGAGAGGACATTGACGAGGAAATCTTTCTTTTCTCGCGATCTACTTGGGCCTCTGGTCTCTTCTTTGTACATTGTCATCCAGGATTCAGGCCTTCCTCTTTTCTCTCTCTCAGTGTATAAAGGTCTCCTTTTTCCTGAAATTATACGCGCCATCCCCCGAAGAAACAGTAGATTCCGTCCGTCCACGTTTTTTTCTCACCTCCACTCCATCGCGTCTATTCGCAACTATATCTCTACTACCATTTACATTTCCTGATTTCGATCCTTTACGACCACCCCTATCATTCTCCGATTGCACCAATGACGACTGCGCATCATCTGACCTGATTGATGTCACTGCACCATGATTCACTACTAGTGTTACTTTCCGACTCGGCAACACTGTCTTCTCTTTGATGGTAAATTCTCACCTGGTCCACATTAACCGTTATTCTTTTACCAAATTTTAATATTACTAAATTATTATTATTTTTTACACTCAGAACTTTATATGGGCCTTCAAACTTTGGCATAAATTTACCTACTATTTTTTTACATTTTGAACTTAACGGGTGAGTTTGATAACTTTTTTTTTTTTTTATAATACTACAGTCGGTCGAAAAAATAGTCGAGCACCGTGACCCTTTCCAAAAATGATTGAAAATGGAAAACGACCTTTTTGGAAAGGGGTCAGAATCGTGTCCCTTGGGGTGTGTTGATTGAAAATTTGTTCCTCTGAAAAAAATATGGGGCGCGAGAACAAAAAATTGTTTCATCCTGGATGAGGGGACAAATGAAATGGAGACTTGTCCCGCTGGGCAACGACCCATGTCATGGAGGTAGGTCAGGGAGGGACAATGAGACTAGTCAAGCTGGGGGAAAGCAGCGACCTATAAAGTGTAGGCATTACAACGTTGGTATGTCGAGAAAAGACAGAGAATCATTCCAATAGGGGTGTTGTTGGAACATGGGAGGCGAGCCATCTCACGACGTTGCCCTCTTGGCGTGGGGCCCTCGTCTACGTGAGTGGACCCTCGTGTGACCAGGGTCCTGACAATTTAAGCGTCTCATTTTCGCATCAATCGACCCTTGCACCCGTATAGTATTGCGTTTCTCAGTACCCTCTTTCCAGGGGGAATAGAAAAATGACTGTGGGAAATAAAAATGTTGGGCTGCCAAGCGTGTACGGGACCCATGGTATAATGTCCGATCCATGTGACGGGCTGGAAATGTTTAAATTGTGTGATTCCCTTGTATCCGCGCTACGAGGAAACGGAGGAACCTCTGCATTTGAATCTATACGATAATAAAATAGTGTATGTCGAGGAGGGAGCCGAGGAAAGAGATTTGATTCAAAGGGAAAAAGACGTGTTGAAAAAGGAACTTGACGAGTTGAAAACAAAAGAATATGAATGGAAAATAAAAGAATATGAATGGAAAACAAAAGAATATGAATGGAAAACAAAAGAATAAAGAATATGAGTTGAACGCTAAAGTACAAAACATGTCAGTTGAAAATAAAATATTGAAAAATTTGTTGCAAGGAAAAAGAGTGGATAGAATCTCTTTCAATACATGGCGTTGGAAAAACAATAGTGTAAAAAGGTTGGTTCGACCTCGTTCAGCCATCTCTCAACTTTCAAGTTTACTAGCAAACCTTTGAAACTAAATCATGTAAGCTTCTCTAAAAAAAAAAAAAAAAAAAAAAAATTTTTTTTTTTTTTTTTTTTTTTTAGAGAGGTAGAATGTTTTAAACTTTTTGAGCTCTGCCAAGAGTTTGGTTGTCAAGCTCCTGAAAGATATTTTAAACTTGCCTCACATTCTTTTTTTGGCTTTTGCGATATTTTATTTTATTAGCCTTCCATTGTGAATCTTACACAATGTTCCAGGACAGTCTCAAAAAATGTGTCAACCTTCCATTGTGAATCTTACACACAATGTTCCAGCCACAGTCTGAATCAATGTGTCAGAGTTTTTTTTTCTTGTCGTTTCCAAACCCCCCCAATGGAAGAATGATTCCTGGTCCCGAGCTATGCTCCTTTCCAGCAAACATTCTCCCATGGCTGTTCCAAACCCTCAATTTGTATACTATATGGAATGTCACCCTGATTTGCTTTTCATCTTTCACATTTTATTGGTCTTGCACAATGTTCTAACAATTGTGTCAGTTTTTTTCTTGTCGTTTCCAACCTTGACTCTGAGAGTAGCCCAAAAAAATGGGAGATGAATGACTGGTCCCGAGCTATGCTCCTTTCCAGTCATCCATCTCCCATTTTTCTGGGGAATCCCCCTCCTCTACGAGGCTGCTCGTATGGGGTTGGGCGCCCTGCAGAGAGGACAGGTATTCCTCACCTCCAGGTGTTGCAGTAAACACCGCATGTGAAATACATGGCCACAATGTGTCTTTTCTGGCCAATGCATCGGACTCAGACAGATGGAACACGTCTCGGGTATTTGGAAGACGCTTTCGGGCCATTTGAGTGCAAAACAGCCATCCAAGACGGCTTGAGCCAAGAGAATCCAAGGGGCCAACGGTTGAGGTCCATGTCGCCTCCAGGCCTTGTACGCCAATCGATACAATTTGGGAAGGGCCAAGACCGTCCACAGAGCTTGCAGAAAGGCCCCCTTGCCTTGGGCCGCCTGCTGTTCGAGGTAATCACTGTAAAGTTCGGAAGGTTCAGAAGAGGTGAGACATTCAAAGGTGGGCAGGTCGTCGATGGGCTCGGGATGGGGCAACACTTTTCGTAAAAGGTCTCCCAGGTCCACGGGGGAAAGAGCAATGACGTCGGACGGAGTGAGAGTCTGTAACTGGGCTCGAAACTGCATCATAAAAGTAATGTACTCGGCCAAATGGGCCTCGTGGTATTCGGCCAGGTAGATTTGAAAGGCTTTGTCAGACTCCATTGTCTCGTATGAGGCAAAAAGGCGTCCGAATCGTGCTTTTGAGAGAAGAGCGACGCGCAGGAAGTGCTTTTGGATTGGCTAGACAGGAGGAAGATCCTGTGAGGGTCATGTCCGTTCTTTCAAAATGGATGGAATCATCTCCGGTCCCGCCGGAAGCACCTTTCAAGGTGGCAGAAAGAGTAGGATCCACGGGGCCCTGTCTCCAACATTGACAGTGAGCTCGTGTCAAACATTCGAGCGAGTGTAAAGACCCGTCCCGTACGACGACATGATTGAAGCGTTTCACGATAAAATAGTGTTCGGGGGCGTCAAAGACATTAAAACAATGGCAAGTGTCGGGTCCTTCCGTACAGGCATCTGCACTATAGACACAATCGGAAAGATGGAATCCATGCTCGCTCAAGACCACCTGGACGGGAATGGGAAAGTGGGTCGCGAGTTGTTGAAATTTCACAATACCCGCTAAACGTTGCAAGCGTCGTCTATAAGACGACCAGCGTGAGACGTTGTCTCGCAAACCTGGGAGAATGTTTTTTTCCAATTCACCCAGGAGAGAATCGAACGAGGTCATCATGAAGAGAATAAGAAATGTTGACAACAGATCAAACCAAATGAAAGCTCGAGTGAAAGGCTCAACCTTTTTAGACACTCTCCAATCTTTCTAAAAAAAAAAAAAAAATTTTTTTTTTTTTTTTTTTTTAGAGAGATTGGTTGTAAACTTTATTTGCATCTGATAAATGTTTTAAACTTTATTTTGCTTCTGAAAGATGTTTTAAACTTTATTTTTGCTTCTGAAAGATATTTCAAATGTTATGTACGTCTGAAAGATATTTCAAATGTTATGTGCGTCTGACAAATATTTCAAACTTTCCTTCTGAAAGATATTTCAAACTTTGTTTGCGTCTAAAAGATTTTTCAAATTTTATGTGCTTCTGACAAATCTTTTAAACTTTATTCGCTTCCGACAGAGGGTTTGGGAAACCCACTCTGGATCACGTCATACATCCTTTGCCAACGTTTACTATTTTCGTCCGTCCAATGCATGGCCCGGGGTAAATAGTGTTGTCCAATCTCTAAAATTTCTTTCAATCGTGCTTCGGTGGGTTCACCGTGCATCACTCGTTCTTGAAACACCATCGATTTCAATAAAACGTGAATCACACAATCATGAGGGGACTCTTTTCCCCGAGAACACACTAAACAATCTTGTTCACAATAACATGCATCCGAAACAGCAGACATGGTCGGACACGATAGATTGAAAAGAAACAAAATTTCAAAGCACACTACACTAGACGAGTAAATGAAATGAGGGGGTGGTAGAAGGCTTTTAAACTTTGAAAGAACACGGAGTTTAAATCCACGCAGCACAAGAAGAGAAAAACTCTAGCTAGACAAGAAATTAATTTATCCTTACAAAAAAAAAAAAAAAATTTTTTTTTTTTTTTTTTTTTTAGAGAGAGAATGTTTAAGAGCAAACACTTGACAGATTACATTTCAGAGCACAAAATTTGCAGCTTCTCTTTTTCAACATGACCGACCCGGACAATGTGTTGAGCCTGTTATCCGCCCCTGGTTCCCCTTTGCCCTCCATGGGTTCTCCTTCACACCCAGAGTCTTCTCATGAGCCCCCAAAACTAAACTCTCCCCAAGACCCTCGACGACGTCGTTTCTCCTCGTCTCGACGACGCCCTCCTTATGCTTATCGATTTCCCCAGCACCACGCTCAAGTCTTTTTCCATACGCACGGTCTGGCCGTGTTGTGTCTCCGAGACCATGGTTTCACGCTCACCAACGGGGTCGTCTCGTATGCTTCGGATCGCGTCGAGGCGCATAAAGTGTTCAACTCTTTACATTATCTCAATGTCGGCACCCTCTGTGTGACCGATTCTCGTTCCAAGCAAGACTTTAAAGACATTCAAGCAAAATGGAGCGCTTTCAGTCCTTTCAAACGCATCCCCGTCATGCTCTTGAAATCCCATGCACGAGGCGAATGTCCCTTTTGCCACCAGACGCAATGTCATCGTTGGATTGCCGTGCAAGGCATGTGTTCCATACTCCACCAACCTCTCAACCCCATTTTTCACTCGCATCCGGCCTAACACGTCTATAAAAGGAGGACGCGGGTCGACGCTTCTCGTCAGTTTGCAGCATGGATGCCTTCCCAGAGCACCTCTCCTCCACCGTGGTGCCCGTGACGCTGCCCGAGAAACCCGATGCGTTGGAATATGCCGCTCAACAAGGCCAGGTGCGAGCGGGCATCCTCTACCAGGAGCCTCACGCCAAACGCGTGTTTACCTTATTTCGTCAAGATCCGTGGTACCACCAAAAGACGTTGATGGACAATTTCAAGCGGGCCGTGCTGGAAGCCAAGCACGTCAACGAATTTCGACCCAACGCGATCCTGTGGGAAAAAGTGTCCAAAAGCCTCTTGAAAAATCCAGATCGTTTGCTCAAAAATACCGACAAGAGGATGGTGTACATTTATGGCAACCTGTTTTTTGTGAAAAAAGACTTTACCTTTGGGTTGAGAACGGTGCACCCCGGAGAAGTGCATTTCATTCAAACGACGCACGTGCCCCTGCTGCTCTACGAACTGCCCCCTTCCAGTCTCCAGTGTCGAGCCCGACCCAACGTGAACGAGAAGAGTTTCGAGCCCTACGACCAAATGCTCTACCATCGGACCATCTTGGAGCCACACACGGCCTATCCGATCCCGGCGGGAACCCACTATTTGCTGTTGACGGTTCAAAAAACCGTTTTGGGTCTGGACCTGATCCCCGAATCCCTGCTCCCTCAGCTCCTTCAGAAGGGATTTCACCTGGGAGATTTTCGAAAAAAAAAAACGTTGGATCAAACCGCCTACAAGCTACCGCCTCCGACCCCAGTGCTTGGACTGAAGCGATCGGGGGAGGAGACGCGCCCCTCCAAGAAACGAGGATGCATCCAGAGACCTGTGCAGATTCCACAACCTGAGCTACTCTATCCGCCACCTGTGCAGATTCCACAACCTGAGCTACTCTATCCTCAACCTGTGCAGATTCCAGAACCTCAGCTCCTCTCTCCGCCACCTGTGCAGATTCCACAACCTGAGCCGATTCCAGAACCTGAGCTCCTCTCTCCGCCACCTGTGCAGATTCCAGAACCTGAGCTCATCTCTCCACCACCTGTGCAGATTCCAGAACCTCAGCCGATTCCAGAACCTGAGCTCATCTCTCCAGAGCCCGAAGCTGCTTGGCTCGACCAACTCCTAACGTCCTTTTCTGGACCCGAACCCTCGGTGCTCCACCTGGTGCCCTCGTTCTTTGATGAAAACAATGAACTCATCACCTTCCTGGAGACTTTTGAACACGATATGGCGATGGAGCCCCTGGACTTGTCAATGCCCAAACTCTCCCCTTGTATCCGACCTTCTGTTGGATTTAAAGCCATGCAACCTCTGAATCTATCTTGTAGAGTATGATCAATAAAAAAATGATTATTTTTTAAAAAACGTCTCCTTCTTTGTGTCCAAACATTTATTGGACCCGTTGCAAACAAAAAGTATAATTGTTTTAAAAACAAGTCTCCTTCTTTGTGTCTGAATGATACAACCTTTATTGGACCCGTGTCCAACAAAAAGTATAATTTTTTAAAAAAGCAAGTCTCTTTGTGTCAGAATGATCCAACATTTATTGGACCAGTGTCGACACCGCACGACGATCGTGTTTGGTAATTTGGGTCGCTGGCCCGATCGAGTCACGTATTACGAGCACGACTATCCTTACACCATCCTCTTTGAACCCAATTTCGGGGTGCACGTGCCTCGGTCGTTTGGAAAGACCGTGGTCGTGTTTACCAGTCATTTGGATTTGACGTGGGATCCAGGCGTCCAGTTGAGATTCTTTCAACTGGGTCGTCCCCCGTCTCGCCGAGTTTGGGAAGCCCATCAACCTCACAATAAGGAGGCCTATACGTTGAATCTCACAAACTGCACGCGCCTAGCGGAGGTGTACGTGAGACTATTAACGTGGTTGGATGATTGGGAAATGCATCGAGACGACCCCCTTCCTTGGCGCCTGGTCATGCCCCCAGCTTGGAAACGGGCGTTGGAACCTCACGTGGAACGCTCGCATCGCAAGGCCTTGGAATATGGGATGCCAGTTGACGTCACGCTCCTCGACCCTATATAAGGCCAGCCAGCAGAATCATTCTTTTTCAGAAGGATGTCTATCTATTTTGCTCATGCCAACTACTTTCTCCACCAGGGCAAGCCAGTGCCCATCGAGTTGTCTATTGCCACCCTTCCCAAGAATGGCAGTGATCCTCAAGTGCTCTGCATTACCGTCAACCATGACGGATTCGACTCCACGCCCCGAGACATGCGATACAATGCCTGCAAAAACGCTCGTCTTCGTCTGGTACGTCCCTTGCCCAAGAGTGTGCCTGTAGACTACCTACCCTATTGCGTGAGGGGCATGGTGGACCCAGGAGGTCTCATTGTCGTGAAAAGCTCCAAACAGCAAAAAATGTTTAAAGAGTTGGGACTCGTCACCGTATGCTTGGAGATGCTGCCCAAATTCAACACCCTTGGCGATGGCACCTTTCCCAACCCCATGCATGATGACCTCCACGAGGAAGGGGACGTGTCTCATTGCACCATGCTGAAATCTTTTCAATTTGCAAAATATCTGCAGCAGTTTCAAAAGTTGCAGGCGGAATGGAAGGACAAAGTTTCAGCTTTGAGAGAGTAAAAAAAAATTGCCCAATGGCCCAAAAAAAGGGGGACCGAGTCGACACCAAAGTCGACTCGGTCCCCCTTTTTTTGGATAAAGGAAGGTGCCAAGGTTGGAGAGCCTCTCTTTTAAAAATGTGTACTGTTTACCAACCTCTTTTATTTTTTTGCATGTCGATAGAAATCTCAGGATATGGATTGCCAGCCAATAGGAATCGATTCACGTGACCCACCAGAGTATATTAGGCGAGCCATCCGCCGCCCTTTTCTCAAATGCACCATGTCTCATCTAGCCTTTTTTGCTCATGCCAACGTGTTTCATCGTGGGGGTAAGCCTGTCCCCATCGAAGTCTCCATTGCCAGCATTTCGGAGGATCCACAAGTCATGTGCATCACCGTGGATCATTCCAATGGGACCTCGAAAGATGACCGGGTCAATCGGTATATCAACGAACGTCTCCGTCTCAAAAGCCACCTGCCTGGATCCGTGCCCCTCGAATACCTCAGCTTTTGCGTCAGGGGTAAATTTGGTCAGCTGGCGCAAGGCAATCGAGGCCTCATCGTGGTCAAGGGAACCGACCAGCGCAAACTCTTTGAGCAGCTGGGGTTGTTTACCATCAGCTTGGAGACGCTGCCAAAGTTCCAGGATCTCCATGACCCTACGCTACCCGATCACCTCCACGATGAGGTGCACGAAAATTATGACATTTCCGAGTGCACCATGGTCAAATCTTACCGGTTTGCGCGTTATCTACACCATTTCAACAAGCTGCAGGCCGAATGTCAGAAACAAATGGCTGATTTAGTGGAGTAAATGTGGAACATTGAACTGTACAGAGTAGTGAACATTGAAATATGAAACTCTACCTATTGAACTGAACCGAAAAAAGGGGGACCGAGTCGACACAAGAGTCGACTCGGTCCCCCTTTTTTTGGGTGAAGGAAGGTGCCAACGTTGGAGGGCCTCTCTTTGAAAACTTGTACTCTTCTGTGAAAACATGCCCAAAAAAACAGGCCCAAATCCGTAACTAATACCTAAGAAGGAACCTTTTGTGTTTTAATTCATGACGTCATGAATGGATGTAAGTATCATGAAAATGAATGGAAGGAAAGGATAGGATGCAAAAGGGTTGAAATATTTTTCAGAAGCAAATAAAGTTTACAACCAATCTCTCTCTAAAAAAAAAAAAAAAATTTTTTTTTTTTTTTTTTTTTTTTTTACAGAGTGAGAAAACTTTTCAGAGTGAGAAAAATTTTCAGAGCAAAGAATAGTTTGAGTTTGACTGTAATTTCAAACATGTAGCGAGTCTTTGGCTCGGGGTCAATAGTATTTTCCATTGCATAAAATTGGCTCCAACCTTATAATTGGTTGGCTCACCGTGCAACATTTGTTCTTGAAACAAATGATTGTCAGCTTATAAATGTTTGGGAGTTTTATGTAGACTTGATACCCAACATTGACATTTAGCTTTGGTCAAACATTCTTTGGAATGGAGTGTCCCATCTCGTACGACGACTTTATCCAATTGTTTCACAATAAAATATTTTTCGGGTTCATCAAATAAATAAAAACAATGACAACAACCTGGGCCTTTAGTATTTTTGTCTCTACTATAGATGCAATCCGAGATATGAAGCCCATGTTCGTTCTGGACCAACTTGACGGGAAGAGGAAATCTGTTCAAGAGTTCTTGAAATTTCACAATACCCGCTAAACGTAGCAATTTTCGTCTATAAGGCAACAACTGGGAGGTGGGTTCTTGCTGCACACCTGGGATAATCATGTCTTCCAATTGAGAAAGTAACGTTTCTAATGAAGACATGACTCTCAGGAAGGAATGCTTACAATCAGGGAATACAAACAAAACTGTCAAACTCTTGGCAGATTGAACAGCTCAAAAAATTTTCAACCAAACTCTTACTCTCTAAAAAAAAAAAAATTTTTTTTTTTTTTTTTTTTTTTTTTACAGAGTGAGAAAACTTTTCAGAGTGAGAAACATTTTTAGAGCAAAGAATAGTTTGAGTTTGACTTCAAGTTGTCGAGTGTTTATACCCTACATTCAAGTGACGTCATGCGCAGTAGAATGTTATAGGACTTTTCATTTTTTTTCCAGTGTCTCATTTCTCATGGCATCGTGCTCGAACCTTCCATCTCGGTCTATTCCAATGGGATCGAGTTCTTTTCGATTCAAACCGTGTGGGTTTCCAGGCTCTCGAGACCCTCCTATGGGGGGTATTCCCAATGGTATTACAGGGTTCGACAGGACTCGTAGCCCACGTCCTACCCTGCGCGACACACGTTCCTAGGTGCCTTAGGAGCCCCACCATGTACCTTTGAATGTTATGATGGTTCACTCCTTACAGACCCTCCTATGGGGGGTAGGGTCAAATCAATGGGAGGGTTGCCCTCTACTAGCGCGTCTCTTTCATTTGACATGCTGCAAACGCTTCTCGGTTCCATAGAAGCCGAGATTGGTTCGTACCTGCCGAGATTGGTTCAAGACAAAGGGTCACCTGTTTTTGAACCCTAGAGACCCTTCTAGGGGGGGTAGGATCTTGTAAGGGGTATCTTTCGAAAGAGCCTTTTATTCCAAACAGATGGATAGGTGACACGATGACCTGAGAGGTCCTGGGGCTGAGCAAGGTCCCGTTCAAGTTTCGCGTGACGCGAAAAGTGACCCGCACTCAAACCACTATAGCACAAAAACCATTCAAGGTGCGACATTGAAACCAAGTTTAAACAATGACCCATCGTATGGGCCATCCGAAAATATAAAAATTGTTACAAAAAATACAAAAATATCATCATGAAAACAATTAAAACATTACGTGAATAAAGAGGTCATGCGAGACTCACCGGCCCTTAAGGGGGGCTTACACACAAATTTTGTGGCAAGTGACCCCGAAAAGGGATAGAAGAGATGGAGCTCTATCGAATGACATCAGAATTGGCAAGGGTCGACCACTGGTGCGGGCACTATTCGCTGAAAACTGTTGAAAATATCTTATTTATAGGTCGTAATCCAAAATTATTTCGCTGTTTCGCGCTGCTGGCTGCTGCTATCTCTCACTAGACTAATTAAATTTTTCGCAGCATTAGACTGGTAGTATGGAAGCTTTTCCCATTGGAATGCTATGGAATCAAGTCCAAACCTTCTATCTCGGTAAATTACGGTCGGATCGGGTCCAGACTTTTCCCCTGGGGGGTCATGGGGTGAACCGGAAGTGGCGATATCTCGGCTCCTATGGGGCCTCGTAGACGTGTGACCCGTCCAAAGATTCAGAATCGTTTGTAGTTTACAAAACATCCATCGGTTTGGACCTAGACCCCCTGGTTCAGGCACTAGGCTAAAAAAGGCCCTATGACCTACTTTGGATTTGCTCCTCACCTATTCGTCCGATTTTCAAACGGTTGACGTTGTTGGATAGCCCTTCACAGGGACTATCGATATATACCATGGATCTAGACCTTGGGTCCCGGGTTTCGATCCTAGGCTCCAAACCATTTCGACATTTGAAAGGGACCTTGCTCAGCCCCCACACCCCTCAGGGCGTCGTGTCACCTATCCACGTGTTTGGAAGGGCAAGCTCTTTCGAAGGATACCCGTTACAAGATTCTACCCCCCATAGGAGGGTCTGTAGGGTTCGAACACTGGTGTCAACTGGTCTTGAACCCATCTCGGCTTCTATGGATCCCATAAGCTTTTGCAGTATGTCAAATGAAAGAGACGAGCGAGTAGAGGGCAACAGTGTAACTGCTGTGACCCTACCCCCTATAGGAGGGTCTGTAAAGAGTGAAAAAAAACAAAATTCAAAGGTAAATCACGGGGCTCCTAGGGTGCCTATGAACTTGTGTGGCACATTGTAGGACGTGGGCTTCAAGCCCTGTCGAACCCTGTACAATTCTAAAGTATACCCCCCATAGGAGGGTCTCGAGAGCCTGGAAAAGAACACAGTTTTAATCGAAAATAACTCGACTCGTATGGAGCCGATAAGGGAGGGTGAGCTATCAAAGGGTTGGAGGGCACGAGTAGATGACAAAACTACTCATGGTGTAGGCAGACCCCCCATAGGAGGGTCTACAGAACATGACAACTGGAAATTAAAATGACAATGACGTAGTACTTGAAGAACAACTTGAGAATCAAACTCAAACTATTCTCAGCTCTGAAAAGTTTTCTCACTCTGTAAAAAAAATAAAAAATAATAAAAAATTTTTGTTTTTTTTTTTTGGAGAGAGAGAGTAATAGTTTGGTTGAAAATTTTTTGAGCTCTTTAATCTGCCAAGAGTTTGACAGTTTTGTTTGTATTCCCTGATTGTAAGCATTCAAACGTTGATCATTTACAACTCACAACAAACATGTATAAATCTTCTTCGACTTTTTTCAGGCATTTACATAACCATTCAAATGATCCCATATGTTGCCCACAATGTGACGAGGAAATGACAGTACTTCATTTTTATTCTACACATGCTTCCAAAGAGCATAGTTTGAATTTTCGTAAACAATGTATGTTTTGTTTTGGACGTCGACAATGGAATCATGGGGAAAAGAATCTTCCCGTTAATGTGAATCATGTGGTGTCCTGTTTGAAGCTATTCGTCACGAATGCCAAAACTATCGGGGCCCTTTTAAATGATAAAATGATAGCAGACAAGACACAGAAAGTAGAGGTGGTGGAAACATGTGAATGTCAACACTTTCAACCCAATCCTCGTGACATGTATGGTCGTCCCCAATTGCATGCTGTACGATTATATGAGTCTGTTTTTGAGAAACCCGACCTGTGGGAAGAGGGGATAGAATTTGAGGAAGCCAGTGGTTTGGGAAAAGATGTTTATGGTATTATTCAACGTTATTTGAGGAAAGACTTGTATTGGTTTCACTTGATGGTAAACATGATATTTTTGATACATTTTGTAGGGAAATGGAAAATATTCGGGATCAATTTGTCATTTTTACCCTTTTGGTGTTTATGTGATGGGTTGACATTTAAAACACAACACCGACACATGATTGTAGCGTGTGAACAAGAGAGTGCGTTTGAAGACGTCTGGAAAAGAAAAGTTCGGTATGAATTTCCCAAGAGCGGTCAGGCTAAAAAATGCGTCGAGATTAAAAATGCCTTTCATCTGGTGCGCACCATCGTCTACGTGAGTCAACCCAAATCGTCGTGTGACAAGGGTCCTGACAATTTAAGCGATCCAGTCCATGCGTCTCATTTTCACATCAATCGACCCTTGCACCCGCATAGTATTGCGTTTCTCTGTACCCACTTTCCAGGGGGAATAGAAAAATTACTGTGGGAGCAACTTGGAAGTAAAAATGTATCCAGTTGGGAAAAGGTTGCCAAGCGTGTACGGGACCCATGGTATAATGTAAGATGGGGGGTACCGATCCATGTGACGGGCTGGAAATTTTTAAATTGTGTAATTCCCTTGTATCCGCGATACGAGGAAACGGAGGAAGGCACATCCCTGCATTTGAATCTATACAATAATAAAATAGTGTACGTCAAGGAGGGAAATCAGGGAGCCGAGTGTTCCTTTCAACGCATAAGAGACGATGTGTATGTGTTGTCTCGTAAACAACAAAATATGATGAATGAAGTCAAGAAAACAAAACAAGTATGTGCCATGGACCACAAGCTGATATTAAGGTCAAAGATGGATGAAATGCAAGCGAAAAACGACCAAAAGCTCAACGAGATGAAAGCGAGAAACGACCTCATGGAAAGGGAAAGACATTTGATTCAAAGGGAAAAAGATGTGTTGAAAAAGGAAAATGACGTGTTGAAAAAGGAACTTGACGAGTTCAAAACAAAAGAAAATGAGTTGAACGCTAAAGTACAAAACATGTCAGTTGAAAATAAAATATTGAAAGATTTGTTGCAAAGAAAAACAGTGGACAGAATCTCTTCCAATATATGGCGTTGGAAAACAATAGTGTAAAAAGGTTGGTTCGACTCGTTCAGCCATCTCTCAACTTTCGAGTTCCCTAGAAAACCTTTGAAACTAAATCATGTAAGCTTTCTCTAAAAAAAAAAAAAAAAAAAAAAAATTTTTTTTTTTTTTTTTTTACAGAGTGAGAAAACTTTTCAGAGCTGAGAATAGTTTGAGTTTGATTCTCAAGTTGTTCTTCAAGTACTACGTCATTGTCATTTTAATTTCCAGTTGTCATGTTCTGTAGACCCCCTATGGGGGGTCTGCCTACACCATGAGTAGTTTTTGTCATCTACTCGTGCCCTCCAACCCTTTGATAGCTCACCCTCCCTTATCGGCCCCATACGAGTCGAGTTATTTTCGATTAAAACTGTGTTCTTTTCCAGGCTCTCGAGACCCTCCTATGGGGGGTATACTTAGAATTGTACAGGGTTCGACAGGGCTTGAAGCCCACGTCCTACAATGTGCCACACAAGTTCATAGGCACCCTAGGAGCCCCGTGATTACCTTTGAATTTGTTTTTTTTTCACTCTTTACAGACCCTCCTATGGGGTAGGGTAACAGCAGTTACACTGTTGCCCTCTACTAGCTCGTCTCTTCATTTGACATACTGCAAAAGCTTATGGGATCCATAGAAGCCGAGATGGTCAAGACAGTTGACACCTGTTTTCGAACCTACAGACCCTCCTATGGGGGGTAGAATCTTTAACGGGATCTTCGAAAGAGCTCGCCCTTCCAAACACGTGGATAGGTGACACGACGCCCTGAGGGTGTGGGGCTGAGCAAGGTCCCTTTCAAATGTCGAAATGTTT
>BMAO01009033.1:0-18046 GCA_019973975.1 Trichonephila clavata | reverse complement strand
CAAATTACTCAGACTAAACGTGGTTTGCAACCCAGTGGCTTAGGGGTAATTGTCATCCCCATGCTGTCTGCTATCACCCCTCAGAATTCGTTGGTCGAATTCGGCATCCTGTAGAAAATTGATCTGGAAACGAAGTTTTTAAGTCACTGCTGGATGGTTTCAATTGTTATTGAGATCATCTTCTGTCACTCAATGCAGTAATTCCCAGGCCATATCTTAAGGTTAAAGAATGTATATTTTGATCTTCTCTGCATTTTGACATATATTATTCGAACTTTCATATTTATGGATATTTCAAAAACACTTCAGAAATTGTTTTTTTTTTTAAATCTAAAAAATCCATGACAAATCTAAAGTTCGCAATCTTTAAAGTGAAAGAAAAATGTCCAAGATTGAGATTTCTCTTTAGAGTTACCATTAAAAACATATAACTCTCTAGTTAAGAAAGAATGTGTCAACAAATATTTTCGCTATTTTGTCAATTCCTGGAGAAATATTTACGTGAAATAAAGCAAACACAGAAAAACACATTCAACTAAACATCATTGGTAGTTGTATTCCCCTAGCAAGAGATTAGTAATGGGAAAAGTTTCCTTAATTATTCTTAATTATATTCTTAAATTCCATGCTTATTTGATTTTAAACACTAATGGGCTCTTCACATGACACAAAAGTTTTATTTGTTCTATTCTGTCTTTGGAGACAGAAAATTTAAATCCTTCGAAATGTTTTCCATTGAGAGTTATTTGTTCATGCAGTAATATGTATTTCCTACAGGTGTCGCAGGTATTCTGCTGTTCCATTATAACTTGCTTAAGCTTAGAGCAATGGGTGTAAGAGTCGAATTATTCGTGGAACGTTAAAATGAAATTGCATCATTACAAGAGAGAGAGAACTCATTTGAAATGAAAACAATTCTTTGGACGGACTTTTTTTATTTTACAAGTACTTAACTTTTGTTTCAATAAAAATCTCTCCATTCATTTTAATTGAAGATGTGTAGCATTTGAAATCATTAAAATTACTAACAATGTTAATTATTTTACCAATGTCCAATATTTTAATAATAATCTTAAAATTCCCAAATTGTCACTTAGAAATAGTTCCAAACTATCATTTTGGTGAAAATCTACTTTTCGAAATGGTTCCCATGAGAGGAAAAACACTTGAAACAATGATTCTGAAGAGCACCCTTTTATTCGTCTTATTACATTGTATTCCCAGTTCAAGTTATGTCTTGAAATTCAGACTCAATTGATGGTGTACATATAAAATTAACGAACCATTAGTAAATCACAAAAGAATAACAAAACGTGTAGTTTCTACAAGGGTTGTCCCGTTGAAGTGATCCGATAGGTAGCGACCTATTGCTTAGTATGGCTAGTTACCTCTCAACTATGCGAACACTTGTGAAATCATCCAGTCGACTGCAAGGTTTCCTACTATGGTATTAACAATAGAATTTTCAGGAAACTGTAAAGCCAACAACGAGGTAAGATAAGCCGTCCTCGGCCACTACTCGTTTCATACAATACTAGTTTATAGTTGAAACATGTGCCATGAAATTTCAAAACGTTAAAGAACAAAACAAATCTTTTTCAACCAAATCGCACACATTCCATGAATCTCAGATCCGAATTGGTTTCTAAACTTTATTCAATTTCCAGAGTGGCTCCACTATTTTCGTTTCAAAAGGTTAGACAAGTGCTTGATATCTTATCTGCTTATAATTACAAATATACATCAAAGATATTCGAGCATATTAATCGTCGGTAAAAACCTTTTCTCTGAACAATGACCAACAGAGTGCATCTTTCTTTACAGGCAACTTTACATGCATTGAAGTTTTGTTCACTCTGGAGCGTCGTCTAGGCTACTACCTTTTCCACACCTACATCCCGACCTGCCTCATCGTGATCATGTCGTGGATCTCCTTTTGGATCCGAGCTGACGCCGTTCCCGCCCGGGTCACCTTATGCGTCACCTCCCTCCTCACCCTGGCCACTCAACACGCGCAGTCACAAAAGTCCTTGCCTCCTGTGTCCTACATCAAAGCCATCGATATCTTCATGTCCACGTGCACTCTCTTCGTGTTCTCGTCCCTCATGGAGTATGCCATCGTCAACATCGTGATCGGTCAAGCAGAGGAAAGGGAGAGAATGAACAGCGGTCTCTTCAATGATGTGCAGTTGATCCGTGTGGAAGTAAGTTTCAATCGTGTAAGGGCATTTAGATTAACATAAGCATCTATTTGTTCGCTTAAGGAGCCACCTAAAGCGCATCTTACTAACTAACTATTGTTCAGTGGTAGAATGCTCTAACTAACTACAAATAAATTCTACTAAACTAAATTGATGACCAGCCAGATAGGTTTTTATGCTTTTAATGACATCTATATACATATTTACAAAGTTTAGTGACTTCTGCCTATTAATTCTAAATACTATCAAATACTAGAAAACGAAGCAAACATCATCTTAGCAAAACTAGGTCAGAACTGAACTCGGAAGCGAAACAAAAACACATTTTACACATACAGAAAAAGTGGGAGCGCCATCTATAGGGCTTTTCGCCCCACCACCCATCAATTGGTCAGCCATCTTGGAATTTGTGACTTTACTTCATTAAAACTGATTATATTAGTCATTGAAATATATTTTTTAAAGTTTTTAAGTGGATAGTGTTTGATGAGTGTGAGAAAATTTTTATTTTACCATATTAAACGATATTACTAGCTGATATATGACCCGAACGTTATTCGAGTTAAACAGTAAGCATTAAAAGTTTTGAGAAATGTGAAAAAGATTGAAAAGTAAAAGATTGTTTGAATAAATATTCGCGTATATTTTTTTAAAGTCCCAATTAGCTTTGAATGCCTTAACAACAAAAAATATAGTTAAACTTCTTTATAAAATATTTCAATAAGTTATTAAGATAACTAAAATAATATAAGATCGCATTACGTAATATGTACAATGATAAAATAGAGTGTTATTAATTTTTAGACAATTTTAAACCCATTGCAATATAAAATATAGGTAAAAGTTTTCTGTTGTATTTCTATAAAAATACATCCTCTTTTGAAACGTTATTTGAAATACAAAAGAAAACAGAGTTTTTACCTATTAGTTTGTAAGACAAAAAATTAATAACAGTGTTTATCATTGCTTTCTTTCCCCTTAAATTAAAAAATTGATAAAAAAATTCTGAAAAATCTGTGATTTTTTTTTTATATTTTAAGTCGGTTATAAAATAATGTGTCCTTCCTATGTTTATAAAATATAACTTACTTTATAAGTTTTAAAAAATAAGCTTTATAAGTTATGTAGACTCCTGGAAATTAAAATTGCAATACCAATAAGTAATGATCTGACGAACATCATAATTACGTATAAGAAAGAAGAGGTTGGGATATGCAAATTATTAGTATTTTAGCGTATTGAGATTATGCAGGAGGGAGAAACGACACCTGAAGCACTGCATAGAAGAAAAGTTGTGTAGTGGATTCCTCATTCGGAAAGTGCTTTATAAGGTCAGAATTTGCTTTGAATATCGTGTTATGCCTCGAATAAGAAGAAATGCTTACCAGCGAGTGTAGTAATTCGATAGAGAGAGTGCCTATCTCGAGAGTGCGGATTATAGTTCCGTGATATTGCCCGTCGCACAGGACGAAATTTAACCACGAATATAGAATCAATGGATTGCTAAGTGTCATTCTGAACGGCATGGAAAATCTCCACGCCCTCCCATAACTAACGTCCGATAGGACAGACATATTGTTAAGTCGATCGTGCAAAACTGTACAACCACATCACGGAACATTAGTCAGGAAATGGGTATGTTTGCAGCACGCCCAGTATCTGCTTGTGCGGGGCGACGACATTCGCAGCAGAGAGGACTGTCATCACGGTGGTCATTACTTCGGCTTCCCTTGACAACGCAACATAGAAAGACGGCGAATCTGATGCACCGAAGGACAAAGCTGGATACTGGAGTGACACAATGTCGTCTTTTCAGACGTCCCGGTTCCTTATATAGTATTCTGATGGCATATATGTCTGGAGGCTTCCAGGAGACCGCTTATCGCCTGCTTGTAATCAATATCGACCCTGTATCTGGTGCGATGGGTTAGGAAGCCATTGGGTACACGACACGCACATCTCTATTTAAAATCGACGGTAACTTGAACGCAGATCGGTACGTTTCTGACATCTTACGCCCAATGATTGCGCCTTACCTTCAAGGCCTGCCAAGCGCCGTCTTCCAACAAGATAATACATAACCACATGTTACACGTCGTGTTCGGACCTTTCTCGATACCAAGGTATTCGATTATTCCTTGGCCTGCATGATCTCCTGATCTGTCACCCATTGAAAACCCTGGTCATTCGCAGCTGAGAAAATGACCCGCCATACCTCTTCGGCAAATACGGTTGATGATGTGTGGTATAAACGAAGCAGCATGGATTGAAATGCCCATTTCTGTCATTCAAACCCAGTTTGACTCCATGCCTTACCGAGTAAGAGCTGTTTTAGCTACCAGGGGTGGTAGCTGTTTCTATTAACTTCGCATCCCTGAGTACCTCCCAAACTGCTTGCAAATTTAATCATTTTGTCTTTCTGACATACTGTTTACATACAATGAATGGATTTTTCGCATTTGCTTTCCTTCGTGGTGTTGCAGTTTTAATGGCCAGAAATGTAAAATAAGCTTGATAAGCCTTACAAAATATATTTCATTTCATTTTCAGAGTGAAATCCGAGTTCCGAATGGCACTAAAGTGGCTCGATCGCCGTCGCTGCGTCGTCGATCGGAGTCTTCGGAAAGACGAGCCCTCCAGATAGACAAGACCTCCAGAGTCATCTTCCCACTTTTATTCGTCGTTCTCAATGTAGCCTACTGGTGTTACTATCTCACATAAAGATTCGTTTTACTTCCAGGATCTGTTTTCCATGATTCATTCAAAGTGGAAGGGATCACTGTCAAGAGTCAATATTACTACTGAATTAGAATTTTCATATGATTTTATTTACTGGCAATTGGAGGAAGTAATTATCTTAGTAATTGTAAAAATACTTAAGAAATTGTTTAGTTATTTGAAACTTGTTATATTTTTTACTGAGATATTGTTTAATTTTTTTTCATTCCTCTTTAGTTTGCGAGAGCTTCTAAATATCTTTAGAAAAAGCAAAAGTGTTTGCATCCGTGCATTTTTAGACTAATTAATAATATTTGTCTAGTTGCGAGGACACTCGGAACTTTAAAATGCCTGAAATATACCACAGAATTCAATGATTGGATCCACATGCAAGATTTATTATTTTGTTCGCAATAATGAACTGTAAAATGGGCCAAAAAATTCTCTATTTTTTATAGATATATTACTATTTACAGTTCATTCACACCATACGATGGATCAACTAACATTAGATGAGACCAAGATTTGGAAGTAAATGAAATAACCCTCAGTCTCTATGTAAATCAAGTAACAAAGTATTAACATCTCTTGTATGTGTACTAGTATCTCCAACTTATTTTTATACGTCTATATCTAGTTTAACTCTCCCACAGGTTTTACTTCATTCCATTTCCCCCCCCCACACACACACACACATACGCTATGGCAAGAACATTCCCTAGTGTAAGTTTATGGTATCATGCGATTTCCTTAACTCCATTGGATATTGATCATCCATACACCAGGATTCAAAATCCTATGAGATGTTCTCCCCCAAAAAGGATGCTCATAAAAACCATGAACGGAGAATAAGACTTCACACCTACTGTTCTAAACCTTCACTTTTTTCCCAGAGCAAACATCAAATATCGATTTTTCAAATTAGTTATGTAATTCGCTTAATGATTTAATTCCTTATAGTTCATCCCAAAAACTTATAATTCCTGAGCAATTTCCTACTGTTATTTATCACAGCTCTGTAATCCCCGTTCGTTCAGTCCGAGTTTCTTAGATGATAGTTATGCCGTATCAATAAGTGTCGCAATGCAAATACCTCTCTATTTCACCAAAATATTTTGTCGGATTCTTATGCATCATTCAAATTTGCATTTTAATTTGTGATGAGATAAAAATGTAAGTAACTTTAAAATCAATATTTTTAATGAAGATGCAGAAAATATGTAGGATAAGGAAATTCATAACCTACATACCTTTGCATTATGCTTGCTTGCACAGAATTCAGACAATTTTAATTTATATAACAAGCCTAGAGCTAATTTTTTGTTGTTGTAAAGAGGAAAGCATTAAGATAAGGAAACGTTTTTTGGTATAGTTTATAGTGATATTGAGACTCTTGTTCTCTCCTTACGAATCCACAGTATTTGGGAATGCCTTCTATTGCAATTATTTATTTGATCTGTCATCCAAGAAGGACTTCAGAGACGACAAATGAAATCCCTCAGAGTTGCTCAAGATAGAATCGGTTCCAGTTGTTCATCTGTAATGTATCCAGCGTCATTTTGTAACTATAATCAACGAAAGCTCGTGATGGAAATAACCGAAGTGACATTCGGTCAGAGAAAGCTTTAAACCATATAAATATTCTTGATGTATTTTTCTCTGAAATTTAAGTGTATATAATAATTGTTATATAAAGAAAATAGGTATATATTTGTCTTTCAAATACTTATTAATCTAGATTCACTGAGTCTATACTAATGAAAGTCCGTATTAACCAATAAAATGCTCCAAGGTACGTAGATAAATACTCTAAACAGTAAAAGGAACATGTTCTTTGAAATAGGACAAAGAAAATATGTAGATAATGGCACAAGAGAAAATTTAACTTAATGAACTTTTACTTAAATAATCTACATTGGTGTTCAAAATTAAAAGAAAATTGACTTGTATGACCATGCGTAACGCTCATCGGAGTCGAAAGAGTTCATAGAAAAAAATGGATTAATGGAGCATGGTGCCCTTTTGCAGATATAAGGGCCTTGCTCCGTGATTTTTTACTGGAAATAAAGGAGTTTATGAGTCCTGTGACAACTGATCCCACTAGTTAAGAAATGCTGCTTTTAGGCCTCGGGTGGTGCTCAGAGGGTTTCTGAATAATTACCCTCCCCAGTGTGTCCCAAGCATTCTATATGGAGATGAGATTTGGCGATCTAGCTGGTCAACTGTTCCAGCAAATACTCTCACTTTCCAGAAATTTTTCGACTAGATGAGCTCTATGTGGTCTCGTGTTGTCATCCATTAAAATGAAATCCGGACCAACTGCTCCCCTGAAAAAGGCGGACTTGTGGCTTCAAGACCTCGTCCCTATTACTTCACAGCAATCAAAGAGTCTCTTTCGGAAACATAGAGATCTGCACGGCCATCCAACATGTGATGCCTACCTAGATCATCAAACCTCCGCTGCCATAATAGTATATTTTTCGAACATTGGAGGACAGGTGGTCTCTTCATAAGGTAGTACTGCAAGAATCACTGGTTGGGCTGAGCCGGGATTCATCCGTGAAGTGAACGGTCACCCATTGGTCCATGCTCCAATCTCTTTGATTTCTGCGCCATTTTAAGTGGACTGTCTTGTTTGTAGAACTGAGTAGAATGCAAACAAAAGGTCTTTTTGCAAACAGCTCTCTCGGTCGAAGTCTTCTGAAAACATTCACCCTTTAAATTTGTGTTCCTGTGGCCGCATACAACTCCGGAGAGAGCTGAAAAGCTTTGGTGTCCCTATTACGCCTGGCTATAATGGCAAATGGCGTTCTTCTATGAACGTCGCAGCCCTTGGTTGACCATTCCAAGGATTTCTTCCGATGGATCCCATATCCTGAAACTGTTTCCATAAGTTGAACGCGACGTTGGGCCTTAAATTCAATTATGTACAAATCTGGAATTGAGACTGGCCTACTTTTAACCCAAGCACTACTCGCCACCTCATTCCATCATCAAAGCGTTGGTGGTTACTTATTTTTACTGTTTGATTTTTAATTTAACCGATTGCTGCATAAAAAGAAAGAAAGAAAATTCTGTCATGTGCTAACAAATCAAATGCGGATTTCGGCACGCAAGCTTCTGAATTTTGTTCCTCGACTAGCTCCCCCCCCCCCTATGCACACACGTAAACGATTACGTATTCGATGTACAAGATTCAAATCTTTATTCCAAGTAATATTTTTACTTTTCGTTCAATTCTTCAAATGAAATTCGTCAACATATGCAAATTCTCTCAGTTTTGAGCACCAGTGTGTATTACTTGCTATATCCGGATTATAGAATCCATATTAATGAGAATTTACTGCAGTTGAGTGCTTTTTCCTCACTATTCTTATAACAGAACTTTTAGTTCATGAATTGATGAGTGAGGTACAAGTATACAATGAATGGGTAGGGTTACCACCTATTGCACCTTTGTCTGGTATATATGACCCATCACTTCTCTCTTTCGCAAAGTCTATCTAGGTCTCTTTTACATTTATTTTTTATAAAATGTATCATTTGGTATTTCTTGTAACACAGCTATCCGCATTCTCCGTAGTTTTAGTTCAGTATATTTAGATCAGTATTACGTCAATGAAAAACTTTTAATAGACTATTACGAACTGATTTGGCTTCATTTGCTAAAATGGTAATACTATAAACTAAATCTATGATAATAAAAGTAAAAAAAACAACAAACTGAAAATTTTTTTCTCTCGACTAAATTAGTCGCAACTGCTTTTTGTTCCCATGAATAGTTTAAGGAATATACTGTAATAACATCTAGTACCTAAAACATTACGATGACTGAATTTTATGTTCATTACATATTAAGTTTATCTGACTTTTTCTTGAAATTAGTCCAGAATTAAAAACATTTTTACCTGAACAAGTATACAATGGAAATACTAAGAGTTTGGAATATTTTTGTGCTTAAGAATTATTTTAATAATATCTAATCAAATATTTTTTTTAAAAAAAATTATCAAGAAGTACGAAAGAGATAGTATAAATGCAGTTTTACAATTATTTTTACTATTATAACAAAAACATAAAACTCTTATTATCTACAATGTGTTTTTGGATCCCTTTTGAGAAATATTCAATTACGATCAAACTTCTTGCAGAAAAAAAATAATATTTATCATAAATTACAAAGAATTATAAAATGCATTCAGTGAAATCAAAGTGATACACCATTTTAACTTCGCATTGTATTTGTGATGATTTTTTTTTTGAAAATATGATTTGATGTAATTTAATTAGAATAATTATTTCAATATGCTACATGCAGAGTTAAAAATATTTGTTATCTGCATTGATGTTATTCTAAATGAATTACCGTGTTTCATGTTGACCAATTAACTGTAAAATTATGCTCTATAACTTTACATGTAAACTATTTTTTCCTACTATATAATTTGTTATTGTTAAAGAACGCTGTACTTATATAAATGATAATCTTATTAATAAATGTTACATTCGTTGTTTTCAAGTCTGAGTTATAATTAGTACATTTAAGTTAAAAAATTGATTGTCTAAAACATTCAGTCAATCAATGATAAAAGACATCAGAAAAGAGATCCTTCTTGAACATTCATCCCGAGAAATTCGTCATGAACCTGCTGAAGCTGAGATTCATTTAAACATTAACACCATTCTCTAAAAAGGAATCAACGTAAACTTTATTGCAGAAAGGTGTCGATACAATCCATTCACTCCCCCAGGAAAACCGCGTAATTTTTAAATTAGGGTTTCTCTGATAATTCCATTACCAGAGGAGGTGCGGGAATTTAACTCATTCACCCTTCCGGTGCTAACGCTGAACTCGAAATTACCACAGACCACATATCATCAAACTCAACAAAGGAATTAATTGCAATAAAGGACGTCCTCTCTTTTTAAGTGTTACATTTCCAAGATGATGCAATGGAAAGGCTCGTAATTTTCTCAAGCTCAAAATTAGCTCTCGAGGTCATTTACAATAGAGATACTAATCTGTGACAAAGCATTAACATTTTCCTCTGGTAGAATAATAAGCCAAGTATACTCCATGTAGGCATTGGGGGTAATGAATGTGAGGACATCCTGTCTAGGGATGCTCGAGACTTGAATCAGCCTTCCACTGTCATCTCGGAGGATGCAAACACGGTCGCCAAGCACAAAATTTCTAACCAGCTTTTCATAAGGCCAACTATACCAGAGCTCATTGTCCTAGAAATTTATTGTCTACAGTAGCAAGACTCCGCTCGAGTCATTTCAAAGGTATGAAAATATCTCCAGATAATTCCCGATCTTGTCTCATCTGCAGATATTGTCCACAAACCCAATTGACACCAGACCATATTTTTGACTGCAAGGCCCTTCTTGCATCTCTTTTTAAACTTGATGCATCACCACTCGACATCCTTTACAAACCTCAAGCTCCAGACTTGGCCTCGCTTGTTATTGGGTAAGATCCATGGATAAGACAAGAAGAATCAATGATAACCAAAACTGAAAAAAGGAGGAAATGATTTTTAATCCCTGCGATTCGACAATTATTTTAGAACTTGAAATAATGAGAAAAACAGGTGCTGGCAGAGATTATAAAATTAAAAGTTACAAAATAAAATAAAGAACATAAATGTATGTGCAGTGACAAAAAGAGGGACTCGTAAAATAACTTTCGATGTACTCATCGCTACCTCGCTAATACTTCAAAGAGCACCACAAAAAAAAAAAAAAAAAAAAAAAAAAACGAAGGTATTAATGGATCTTTTAATTAAAATAGTTCAATGACTTTTGAAATAGAATTTTTCCATCATTGAAATTCCTTTTTTCTTGAAAGAAATAGATAATCATCTGAGAAACTTCTTACTACTGCTTCCCATTCCATTCCGAGATTACTAATTTCGTAGATTGACAGGAAAAATTTTTAAAAGGCATAACGCTAATGGTTCACAATACTTTCTCTGTTTAATATTAAATGACTGAACGACTTTTAAACGTAGGAAATGTTCCGCAGAAATAAGAAAAAAGTTCTTTTTGGGACTAGATTAAATTATTATTTTTTTTAGTCCAAGCTCTCTAGAAAATCTAATACATCTTCTTTAAGCAGGAAACAATTTAACACACAAAAAAAAGTTCCTTAAAGTAACAATTTCAAACTTCACACAATTATGGAATTAAAAATTCATAGCCACAATGAGATACACGAAATTTACAGTCACTGTCGAATTCTAAAATGCTGAACCTTGCCTCACTTTAATGGTCTTTACATAGATTATTCTGACATCGTCTCTCAGACAGGTGGCATTAGTAACAACAACATAGGGTATTAACCTACTCTAGAGGTTTATAGAACTGTCTCAACAAACATTCCCCTTGGACTCATCCACATTTGCCTTAGAGCATCGATTTTATCTGGATATTTGGGGATCCAATTTGTTGTCAAACCGGTCCCAGCGATTACCTTACATGAATAATTTGTGGTGAAATCTACTTTTAGCCACATTCTGTGTTTCTTGCCTTACAAATTAATATTATTATTTTCGAACCCCAGGAAAAGGCGTAAGAAATTTACTGTCGTCAACTCACTAATAAATACATTGAATTCATTTCAAAATAAGCTCTTTTTTAATTTCCTAATTTGGGTTACTAACATTACGAAAAACATTCTTATCCAGTCAATGTGTTCAATGTATTTGTAAAATCTGTATTTATTTTTCTTTCTCGATTTTTTTTAAATTCTCGACTTTCAGCCTAGAACAAAATTGATCCATTTTTGTTGTCGATTCTTTTCTGTTAATTTTTGTTGATGGTAGGAATAGTAACCCAAACTTAATCACCAGTTTTGAAATATTTCTGCCGTCTACAACTATCGAAATTTTCACTTCGTTTCTTTTTTTTAAGCTGTATTTTTCATCAGGGTAGTTAGACGAGCAAAATTTTCAAGATGTGGTGTAATCTCAGGTACGAAGTTGCCTTTATAAGTAACTCCTTTTATATAATGAACCACGTCAGCCGCCACCCCAGTTTATTCTCACCACTTTGCTATGCAGCAGTGTGACCATTGGTATCACAAGTAAAACTACTCAGCGCAAATCGAGTTGAAGGAAGTTTGTCTACCCAACTAGTATTTCTTCTTCAACTAAAATAGCAGGGCGAGACTTCAGAGGCGTACAGTAGAGTGAATCAAAAAAAATTTTCACATAACTTCCAAACCTACCTATGGGGAAAAGATGTTCTCTGGTATATTGGTAAAGGGAAAAATAAATAAATTTCCATGTTAAGTACTGCCACAAGTGGAATGAAGTTTATGTATTGGAGCTTCTTCTTATGGTAAAAATTCAAGATAGTTTTTGTTACAGAAAAACAGAAAATTTAGTACTTTTTAACATTTATTTCAATGGGTGTACACCAGGGATGTGCAAACTTTTTCGATCGTGGGCCAAAAATCGGGGGGAAAACCAGTTTGGTGGGTCAAGATAATTTTTTCAAAGACTTTAAAGGCTATATACAAGTATCACTATTTAAATTTGTTAATGAGATGAAGGAAATTTTTCAAAATTTCATTTTTAAAAGTTCTTTATAATGAGGTTCGAAGTGAGATATACTTGTGACGGATCTACACGGTCTTACACTAACCTCCTGAATATTTAATTAAAGTATGTTATTTATTTCAACCTATCTCCACCGGGAGCCAAAGCGTGATTTATGTAAATAAGATATATTATATAAGTTCGGGTTTCGCTAGTTAACACAAGTTAAGTAAAGTGAAGAGTTAGAAGAGTGAAGTTAAAGGAATTGAAGCATCGGTAGATCAACACGCAGTTGTTGACATTAGTAGATAACAGTTACGTGGTGAGATACGCCGGGAGAAGTAGATTGAAATTGGTAAAGATTCCGTATTACAGAGTGTGGATCCTTCTTCATTCTCCTATCCAGTCAAAAAGGAATTTATCATCACGTTGGAACAGCCGATGTTAAAAGAAAAGGTTAGTGATTTAAAATATTGGGAATACTTATACGTGGTTTAGTTGTAATTGTGCGTGTTTGAGCTTTCGTGGATTCAGTTACGATTCCGTAGTCCGCTAGTAGTAATTCCCTTTTCATACTCCACTGTGTTTTATTTCTCTTAAATTTGAATTGTGTGTTTATATCCTTCTGTGATTAATAAGAATCAATAAATATAGTGATTTGCAATTATGTTTCATGATCATTCAAATCCGCCTACACGTCCAGAAACATTTAATGATAGACGGGGAGATGATAATCTGAGGGGAGGATATAATTCACGACATACTGATTCTAAAGAACGAGGCTAAATGCTCATCTGTCAATCTACTTCTGAAAGAATTCTCTTTCAAACTTTTCATAGTTGAAAGCACTTGCTCACCTATATAAGATGAAGCAAACACAGCGCTGATTTTCTGGGCGTGAGATATTAAATTTTGGAAACTTACTTTGGATAATGTTTTGTAAAACTCTGGCATATTTAGAAACAACAGCGTGAGATGATTGCTAGATTGCAGCTCAATTAATTCAAGCTGCGAATCTGACCTCACTGCTTCACAATTTACATTGAAAGGCATGGAAAGAATATACAGTTCTGATTGAATGGCACTGAAATCTTGAAATCTGCGTTCGAACTCAAAATGCAGCTATTTCAAGCCATCTTTATAATTTTCAAGATTTTCTTCATTTACTGAGGGTATGAAGTTAATCCCGGGAAATTACACAAGTCTTTCTTATCTAGCTGCTCAGAAAAACTGATTAAATTTTAGCCTAAAAGCTTTGAGATGGGTCCAGATATCGTCGATAAAATGATTTTCCCCTTGAATCTTGATATTCAAGTTGCTCATATGACAAAGAAAATCTGTGTAAAATGCTAAGTCCGAAAGCTATTCTGTATCTTCTAACATTTCTCACTCCGTAGAACATTGTTTCACAATGTCGTCTGTTCAACAACCAAACTCGCTCGAAAATAGATCCTGCACAAGCCACCTTACTTTTGTATAATGCAATACATCAGATTATTCAGATTTCCTGGACAAAAGAAAATCTCGAAATTGCCAGTGAGTAAGCCCACAAAATCGAAATTAAGCACGATTTCATATTCAGTGCAGATTTAAACAAAGCATCTTGTTGTATAACACAATGTCAAAAAAACAATATTGTTCCCCGGATAGTTTTGATCAAAAGCCAAGAAATCCAGATTTTTTTCCTGTCGTATTTGGTGCTCCCTCGGTCGTAATATTTCATGTTTTGTTATAGGCACTTTCAAAGTTAAAAGCCAATACTGAAATTCGTTAAAAATATCACATACCGTTGTAACTCCCTGTAAGGAACTTGTGCAAGCCTCGGTAATTTCAAAGTTCTCATCACACACACCTCTTATAAAATACTAATTAAGTAAAATCATTATATCAGTGCTTTCATCCACTGCTGATGAGCAAAATATAAAATAGTCATTCTTTGACCCTGTGTTGTCAATTTTTATCGATAGCTTCAATTCTAGAAGTCATCGTTTTCGAGGTTAGCTTACAGTCTAAAAATTATTTAGTTTTTGTCTGGACATAAAACACCAAAATTGGAGCATGCACTATTTAACGAACTCCCATCACGGAGAGCTTTATTATTTTGCAATATGTATGCCATTATGTAACTTGCATGTATAGATGCTTCTTGGATACTGTTATCTTCAAAAAAATTTTGTCAGCTGATAAATTTTTAAAAAGACTTTCTGCATTTTGTTGTTTCTTTCATATTCAGATTATTTCGTAATCGGAATTCTTATGCCATAAGTCAAATGACGGAAATGTTGTATTCTTTGAAAACTGCTAACAGCCTCATTGCAGATGAGTCCCATGGTTTATCTTTTGCAACTGTAAAAAAAATATTTCCAGGTCCATTCAACATTAAAAGAACGGCACTCTGAATCAACTTTACGTTTTTAGCAGTGCCGTTTATCCACTGGGTGCTGGGTTGAGTGCCAGGGGCCCAGAGCCCGGATAAGCTGTACTTAACCAGATTTTCTAGTTTTAAATTTCGATTCTCCAGTGCCAAGGGCCTGTAGATCTTCTTCGCCCAAGGCTCGAAATGAACTTAAATCGATTTCAGTAGCAATTTTGAGCTGAATAATTTACGAAACCCAAAACAACTAGCTACACTATACTTTAATAATTTCACAACTATTCGCAGTGGTGCTATATTTGGCGATCAGTAATATTAGAATTCGTCCAAATGAAAAGACGCTGGTTGGAGCTTCAAATACGTGGTCTGCCACATGTGAGGTCTAATTCACCTATATTGGATTCCCATATGTCTGCTCCCCGAAAAGATAACGCTTGTTGGCGTTAATCTACAACTATAACTAACAAAGAACTTTCGTTTTTAATACTTCATCGATTGAAAGCTGTCTGTGCTTGCTATTTCCGTCGATTTAAGTTTGTAGATAGAACAAATAGAGAAAGAAAAAAGATCATCAGTCCTTTGAAAGAAGGAAGAAAAACTATTAGACAAAGTAGTAAAGCAGATGGAATATATCTATATTAATATATATTTCTTTTAATTTGGCTAGGACCAGCAAATTAAAATTCTATCCGCGGGCCGGAGTTTTCCCATCCCTGATGTACATCTTTTAAATAGTTACGAGTAAAAACATCAGGTACATTAAACAGCTCTCTTTAGAATTTAATTTTTAAAATATACGTTAGCGTAATATACGACAGTTTTAAAAAAGCTTAACAGAAATTATTCGATAATGTGGGGAAAAAGAACGAGGTTATGAAATTTTGTATTCTATTCACTACTCAGTGGCTCATTTACCTATTGGTTTTCATGTAGTGCAAAAATAATTTATTCTGACTCCAAAATAATGCAACGAAAAGTAAATCTTTTCCATTTATTGTTTTCGAAAATTAAACTCTTTTGCAGCATTATTAAATTTGTAAATTATTTTTTTTAATTATATCCACGTTATAGAACATATTTTCCCCATAGGTAAGTTCGGGTTAACAATAATTTTTTTCTATATAACCTCGAGCTACCCTTATCACAACTTCTCTTATATATAAGGAGTTCCATTCCAAAAGCACATAGGCAAAACACCGAGGTTCTCTCTATGTTACTAGAAATCTGTTAGTCTAAGGGGTTAGTTTAAGGTTAGTCTAGAATTAACAAATAACCCCCCCCCCCTAAACGATCTTGTGAACACCTCTATGGGACTTAAGTTCCAAATTGTAAGTTTGAATGGCTGAATCATGGTCTCCAATCCCGGATCAAAACGTACTAGGCCACCTAAGAAAAACAATAAATTATTGCTATTTTATTTACCTTGAGTATTTATCTTGGTTTTGTGCGACTGTCCATGAGTGAGTGAGTGAATATTAACGTCGCACTGATTAGCCACGAGGGCTTTTGGCGACTGTCCGCGTAATTTTGACTGTGCATGGAACGAAAATTATATTCTATGCTAAATCACTTTATATTCATCACTGGGGGAACTATTTCACTCTTTAAGCACATTAAAATACAATTAATTTAAAACTATTTATTCAAAATAACCTAAAAATATAAGTAATCACCCCCACCCCTCCTTCCCTTTCCTCCTCCTCAGCGGACCGCAGTAAAATTATCAAACTTTGACTGGTCTACTCCACGGCGATATACGGTTGCAAGCACTGAGTTAAAATAATAGTCTAAGAGCTAGCAACGTTTTCGAGAGAGAATTTTAGAAAAGCTGATTCTTTAATATATCTTTCTCTACGTCCTTCCGCAACAGCGTGCGGGCTATCTGGCTGCCAGTAAACGTTGCGCTTATTAATTGCGCTCATATATTTACAGGAAAAAATATTGATTTTTTAAAATTATTTTAGAAAGAAATCTTTCTTTTTCACTAAATTTAAAATGTTATACAACATGATTTATTAATGCCAGACATTTTTGGTGTTGAAAATAATGTGCCAGATGCTATTTTTTATTAAAAAAATAATTAATTTCAAACCATTTAGAATGTCTGTAACTTTAATTACTTTATTTATACATAAATAAGTACAAATTTAATTTGCCAGACATTAATTCGGTGCGTTCTTTATAGGCAGGCCGATTTATTGGTGTAGTATACCGCGGTGTATATGAGAGAGACAGTGACAAAGTAGGTAGGCGGAAGACAGACAGGATTACGTTACACTATTTAAAGTATTCGAAAAACTTTATTTTATGTCTTCGATGATGAAATAATAAAAAAATTAGTATTTAAATTATTTAAATAAAATGATAAATAGTTGATTAAGGAGTTCACCCATGTGACGTCCTGTTTTTTAAGCATTCTTAGAGAATATTTTTTTTTCACGACCAGTAAAAAGATAGAACTTTAAATTTTCATCATTTGTTTATATGTATTTTAAGAGTATGCATATACATGTTAGCTAAAATATCCAATAGAACGTGAGCTATAGCACTCTGAACACACCCTCCTCGAAAAAATGAACACTCACTTCCTCCACAATTCCGGATGATTGACTTATTTTAAATAAAAAAGACTAACGGCGTTTTAATCTATAAGCTTAAAGGCACAGAATGGACTATACTCAATTGAAAATATCAAAATTGGATTTTTGGTAGAACTCTGAAGAAAAAGTTTCGAATTTCATGGGTTTTTTGTTATGTTTTATTTTTTAAAAATAGAAATATTTTGAATTTGGAATGATCGTAGTCCATTTTGTACCCATATATGTGCTGAGTCTACCTATAAATTTGAAGTTTCGGTCAAACCGTTCTTGAGATATGATGGAGGAACGTTTGAAAAACACAGTTTGAGAAAAACGTGTTTAAAGTTTCAAGTGTGGTTTAAAACACATGAAAATTTTAGCTTAGCGCTAGGAGCAGCTGCTTTCTCATAACACCTGCTTCTTTAAATTAGTAATTATTTAAATATTTTATTTTGACTTTCGATGTGCTCTCGCCTTCCACTAGGTTATGACGCCCCCCCCCCCCCCAATAGGCACACTCCACAGATTGAGAAAGGCTGGGTTAGAACATAAATATTTTTTTCACATGCACGGTCTTTTTTTTTTTTTAATTTCATTTTCAGAAAAAGTAGACAATTGTTTATATAT
>BMAO01009032.1:0-97169 GCA_019973975.1 Trichonephila clavata | reverse complement strand
GATTTTAATTCTATTCTACATGTATGAATATTTTAACCTAAACTAAACTATTCATTATTTAATCAACAAACCGTTATCTACCACTTCCTGCAACAACCGCGCATTTCAGCCCTTCTATATCAGCCTTCGTTCAAGGTCTTCAAAAATGTCCTTCATTTTGATGACTTTGCTTCGTTTCTTTCAGTTCCAGTTTCACTTGGAAAAGTCTGGTTCTCCCAGTCGAAATTTGTTATAACTTAATGCATAACTTACCAATAAAGAAAAAAATATATATTAAAACGCTCAAATGATGAATAATGTATCATCTTGTCACTTTCTGTTCAAGTTCATGTGTAAGATTTTTCTTTGCATGAAATCTTTAAGAAATAGTGATGTTTAACAGAAAATGTATTGCTCTAGTTTCATCAATTTTTTGCTCCGATAACATGCTTAAATTTTTATCACTCAAGATTCCTTTTCAAAATTTTAAAAATTCTTCAGATTTAGCAAAACATAAATAAATTAGTTGAATCTGCTAATCAATACCTGTGTGAATAAATTGCGCAAATAAGTCAAACATTAAAATGGATTTTAATATACTGCTGCTAACAAAAAATTCCACATAAAAAACGTCAAAATGCATCAAATTTTGAATTTTTTATTTTACTTTTTAAAAATAGAGGGCATTTTGCTGCATCCATAGACGCATTATTTATGAGAATTCGATAAACAGAACGCTAGAAAATTGAATTTTAAAATTGTAAGCAAATGCGATGTAACTATGATTCAGGTACGCTTTCTTCAAAATCCGCGCGCGCGTTTTGTGTATAATATGTATTGTAAAAAACTCATTTTTCTATTCAAATAATGTAATTTTTCTGTATTATATGTTCACATTTATTGAAAATTCTACGTTTTTATTTGTGAAAAATTAAGAAAAATTTAAATGATTAGTTACAAAATTTAAAAATAAAATTTTGTTTTTTGAATTGTTAATTATGTCTAGATTTTCATTTATAAATACTCATTGTAGATTTTAAATTATAAATCCTGGATATAGTACAAAGTGATGATTATTTTATGATCTCTGATGATTATTTTAAATGAAAACAGAACGTTTTAAAAACAGAGTTAAATTTAAATTAGACATCCAATTAACTTTTCAAATTCATCAAAGGCATTTTCTTTGCGTATTTTTATTACAATAAAAATATGTGTAAGGAATTCTGTAATATCCTGTAATGATGATGTTCAAAGTGAAGTAAAACTGCTAAAACTCATAGATATAAAATTTTGGTATTTTAAATGAAAGAAGGTATGAATCGTTAATAACACGTGTTGATGAAGTAGGGAAAAGAGTAATTCAAAAGACTTCTAAATAATCTAGAATTTTAAACTTAGAATTTAAAAACTGATATATGGTCTTATATTGAATTAAAAAAAAAATATTTTACTAATTATAGCTGAAAATGTCTTTATTTACAAATTTCTCAAAATCAATTTTTTTGTGATTCCGGTACGCTTTTCTCAAAATCTACTTTACCTATAGTGCTGATATTTTGCATCATTGCAGTGCTGATATTTTGCATATCCACAAATTTTCAACAAAGTGAATGAATTCTTTTTAAATAAACATTCACAAATTTTAGATATAGCATAATTTCTGCATAAAATTTAAAGGAAAATTAAATCACTAAATCTAAAAAAATTTTAAATTCTTATAAAAAAGTTATTTAAAACTTCATTTAATTCATTTTATGGATTGTTGTGTTTACAAAAAACTAAGTAAAATTTTGTTGTTATATATGCAATGGATTTTATGTAAAATGTACCTAAAGGGAAGAACATGATTATAAAAAAAATTGTTATTAATTATTTATTGCTCATACACATTTATTTGTAATTTAAAATTGAATTTTTTACATTAACAGGTACATAAATATACAGATAATTAAACGTAAAAATTTTTCTTCCATGGCTTTTAATTTAAATGAGAACCATTTAAATTTGGGGTAAGAAAAGTTCATTTTTCCTTGTCGCAGACGTCCCAGTTACCATAACAAGTAATACACACTTTTTGATATGTTATACTCTACTCATTTTGTAGTTTAATCAAGTAAAGTCTGAATTCAAAATCGAATTTGACAAAGTTAAGTGATTGAACCGTTTTATGGGAGAGAGAGAGAGTGATTTATATATATATATATATATATATACAGGGTGTAGTATATATATATATATATATATATACAATATATATATACAGCCTTAATGTGACCCAATAGCTAATTCCCGAACCATTTGGTTTAGATATGCACTTCCAATTTGAAAAATGTTTTAAAAAAGGTAAGGAATGTTTTTACGTGCTTTTCGAACCAAAAAAACCCATTTAGAAAAAAATTATAAAATTAATTTTTATACGATCCCCAATCCTATCACTTATATTTAGAAAAAGATGCAGTACACAAAAACAAAGTAAACACAAAAAGTTTCATTTCATTACGATAAAAACTGGCCGAGTTATGGAACTTTGAAAATCATACTTTATATGCATTTTCTAGGTTACTTTCAAGAAGCTAGTAAGGGGCCGTCTCCAAAGTGAAATTAGTTGGAACATTGCTAGGAAACTTTCGCTCTTGCACGTCACTCTTATGTAAATCGTTTTTAAATTTAAATGCATACGTTAATAATAAAATAATTGAATATTTATGAAATAAAATTTATTCTGTGTATGTGTAAAACGTAGAAAAAATAGAGTATTTTGGACGAAGAAAACATTTCAATAGGAGTTCCAAAAAATAGTCTCATATGCTACGGCTTCAGTCAGATTTGCTGAGTTTTTGCTGATCATGACGAACGTTAAAAATCTGTTGTGTAGTTGCTTGCAATTGCATACAGTCGTATTCTAATATTACGAGTAATAGTAGAGGAGAACGAGATGGATACAAATGAAGAAACTGCGAAATGTGGTACTGTTTTATGGGCAGTGTAATCGAAATAAGAGGCAGCAAGACTTTATGCCATTTAATTTCCCACTCAAAGACATCCATCTTATTGAACAATTGCTTGTGCTGTTCAGCCCTTGTATAAAACTGGGAGTTGCAATAGACGTATTACCTGTCTCTTGCTTTCACCATTATTTAAGTTAATTTGGTCATTCTGATATAATAAAACCCCTGATTCATGATTGGCGCATCATTCCATATTTTGATGTAATTTGAACGGCAAATCCTATATTATTTTGCTGCTATTTGTTAAAACAAGGTGTTTTAATCTTTTCAGTACAAGTTGTATTTCTTTAATTTAATTTTTATTGTTTGCCATACCGCAATACAAATTGTCAATCTATGATGTTTACTACAATGTTTTAATTTTTCTATGATTTTTTTTTTTGCTCTTTCTGTAGATAGTGAATTACTGTGCTCTAAACTCCCTTTATATACGACCCCCTTTTCTGAGCAATTTAGATGCTTCAAATTTATGTAGGCATAACTCGGCCAGTTTTTATCGTAATAAAATGAAACTTTTTGTGTTTACTTTGTTTTTGTGTACTGCATCTTTTTCTAAATATAAGTGATAGGACCTGGGGACCGTATAAAAAATTAATTTTTGTAATTTTTTTGTAAATGTGTCTTTTGGTTCGAAAAGCACGTAAAAACATTCCTTACCTTTTTTAAAACATTTTTTTAAATTGGAAGTACATATCTAAACCGAACGGTTCGGGAATTAGCTATTGGGTCACATTAAGGCTGTGGACAACCTATATATATATATATAATATATATCGTCAACATTTAAATTACTTATCTTCATATTATTTCGCCTGCTATGTTGTGGTTGTAAAATTGCCAAACGATTAATAATACAGCAGAACAAACCAATCGAAAAAATTAATCTAATTTTTATTTTTAACTACTGAGAATCCGTATAGTAATAACACTCCTGTGACAAAATTTATTTTTAAACATCTGTCATAAGTTAGATTTGTTGCTGGTGAATTTTGTAGTTTAAAAAATAAATTTGTTGATTTTAACGTATATTTATTTCATAAAACTCTTCTACGTCTATTGTTTATGAATGCAAAATTGTACATAAATCATACGGTGTTTCTGGCATTCTGTGACCAAAGAAAATGCGATAACTTCTTTTTGAAAAAGAAAAATAATTAATTCTTGGAATTTAAGCGCACTTCATGGAATTTGTTTATGGTGTTTTTCTTATTTCCTTTTTCTGCTTCAAAAAAAACTTACACTCACACCATATTAGACAAATGAGAAGTAAAAATTACTTTATTTTTATTTAATTGTCAATCCCTCAAGTTACGGGATTAACTTTAATTTCAAACGCTTAAGTTACCGTAGCTCATATGTCACCACAATGTGTCACGTGATTTAAGGGGCTAAATCATGAAAGTCACATGATCGCTAAATTCATGAAAGTCACATAATAAATGCACAATCACGTGTTCTTCATTGAATTCAAAACTGATATTAAATTTTTACTTGTTTTTCTATTCATAAGATTTAGGTAAATATTCGAATTTGACAATTGGGTAAATATGTTTAAATATTTTCAAAAAGTTTTTTAATAAAAAAAAAGTTTTTTATTATACGCGTATTTATAAATCAAGTGCATTTTGTGTCCCTATGCTAGCTCTTTTTTTGATACAAAGGTTGGCAACACACACACACACAGCAAAAAGCATGAGCTGATAGGCTAAATTCATGACGGTCTCATGATAAAGGTAGTCACGTGTCCCCAATGAATTCAAACTGAAATTAAACTTGTAATAGCTGTTATGTTTGTAAAATTTAGAAACAATTTCGAAATTTATAATATGGTAAAGATGTTCATGTATTTTTAAAAAAAAATAAATTGATCAAAAAATTTTTAAGATTTAAAAAAAAATTGTTGTTTTTTTTATATGTGTATTTTTTTAAATCCAATATATTTTTCTTAATTTCGCTACAGTGAAGCGCTTGAACTGATTGGCTGAAAACACATACTTGCATTTATTATTTGACTATGACGTCACACGCATTTATGAACTGATTGGCTGGAAAAAAGTGATGATAGCCATCATGTGACTATGACGTCACACAAATTTATGGGTTGATTGGCTGAGAAAACACACGATTGCAGTTATCATGTAAATAATGATGTCACATGACTTTCGCCGATAGTATGACGAACGTTTGTAGCATGTTAAAATATTTGTGAGATCGATAAATAATGAACACAACGTATTTTTAATGAAATGGTTAAGGAAAATGGAAGATCCCGGATGTATTTAGAAATCAGATTTGAAAATGTTTATTCATTAAGACAATAGGATAATATTAATAATGCTATTTTAATATGCTATCATAAATGAGAGTTGAAAATACAATAGCAACTAGCAGTTTTATTTAAATGCAACGAACTACAAGCATAAATGGAAGGATTGCTGATTAATTCCTCCCAAACAATTAAGAAAGGTTATTTTTCGAAACAATAAAAAATAACTTTTTTTGTGTTTACCTTGGTTAAGGAAAGTGTTACCTTTTTCGTTTCAGTAAAAACATGGCTTGCTTACGTATTCACTATGGATCGACAGAAACAAGAACGATGTCTTATCGTCCGAAATATGCGGTAATTACATTTATTACACTTATTATTTCTACTTTTAATTAACATGTTATATCCCATAAAACTTACTGTAACGTTTACTCTGTTTTATTAAAATTTTGTTTTTGAGTTAAGTTTCTTTTTCCTATGTTGACTTTGATAGACTGAAATGAAATGCGAATAAAAAATAACTTATCTTAGTGAGCAACTTCCATTTGAAGTTGCTCCCTCACCATCCTGTCTACCTAAGGGTGCGGGGGGAAACAAAGCATGACCAGAATTCTTAAAATAATAATTATTATTTTATTACTATTCAAGCACACTAATCAACTAAAAGTTAAACTACAAGAGGAGGCCCTAGGAGTGGTATAAAGAAGGCAATGAACCCTAAGTGAACAAACGCAAGTAATCCGTTTAATTTAACCTAATCTATCTTAGACTATAAATTCCAAATCCACTAATTTAGTATAGTGGCAAACTCCATTCTTAACTCAAGTTTTGAAAATCAATTATATCTCACCTTCGTAAGTCCACAACAGTTTCGCCGCTCCTTCTATCTTACAATTACAAAAAAAAACCTGACTTTATATAGTCAAACTAATCTCCATATCAGGGTTTCTTCTGGAAAGGGATGGTTGCGAATTAACGCAAATGCTAGCCCCAAAGTTTCCCCAAGAGGATTAGTTTGAAGGTCGCGTACAGATCCGTCACATCTTTTATAATCTCTTCATAGATAGTTTATTCTTTTTTCAAAGAGTTTGAAATATTTACTTCTAAAGTTAAATTGTTTCTTCGAATTGTAGAAAATATTTATATATATATATATATATTTTATCAGGTTTGAAAAGATTAGCTTCAAAATTAAGTGAGTAATAAATAAAAATAGAGCGAACTCTTTACCATCGCGTAAGGATTTGTGGGTAAATAAGCCTATTTAAAGGTGGAGCGAGCGCTGACGAAGAAGAATGGGGATATGCTGCAAATACTAACATTAAAATTTTAGAAACTGTTCAAAATAACTATATTCGCATGATAACTAAAGCAACCAGATACATGCGTAATGAATACCTTAGAGACGCCCTTAAAATCAATAGTTTCAAGCAGCATATCCAAAATATAGCAATTAATTTCTTTAACTCTCTTCAGCATACCAGTAATAGCAATATGATTAATTTAAATTCTTATGATTCTCATGAAAAAACTAAAAGGCCTAGGAGAATTCTCCTAGATTCCTACAATCCTCCATAGCATCTCAGTTTCACGCAATAAAAGTTTTTATTGCACATTTTTCAAAATTCTTAACTTATTTCAGTTCAGTATTTTTATTTTTTTTATTTTTAACTTTAATTCGTTTAACTTTTAACTTTTTATTTCACTCCTAACTTTAAAATGCAAACTGGACAAGCTCCTCCCACTTTCGCGATTCTAACTTTTTGAGACCCCAGGGCAGCCAATCGGAGTCATTTTCCTCACCCCCTCCCCAGCATCCAACCAGAGAGTAGCCTCTCAGCTCTCTCCCATGCAACTTTCTCAGCAAGAAATTCAAGAGAACTTCCATCACCATAGGCATGCCTACCGGACTAGTCCTGTCAACCAACTGCCAAGACGTACCTCGCAGACGGAAAAAAACCCATTTTCGCCATCTTCCACATCGTAGAAATCCAGATATGGGATGGAGGGCTGCTTCGCAGCCCATATGCCCACAGATTCACCGTAATCAATGACGAAGAAGAACGCGTACTGGAAAAGGCTTAGCTGATGACTCTACGTTGAATTATTGTCTATTGTTCTACTCGGTTGCACGCCAAAGGGCCGCCATGTTGGATTTGATATGATTGCAGCAGAATAAAGCAGTATTTTGTAGAGATATGATGCCCTTCTCATTTAACCAGCAGGCCTGGGTCCTATCATATATATATATATACATATTAGAAAAAAGATTTTTAGATATTTTTATCGATTAACATGCCATGTTCTGAGAATGAAAAGAACGAAATTCTTATTTTGTTTTCCACATTACTTTTTCATATTGTAAGAAGTTCAAAAGTGTTGAACAGAGCCAGCAACTAATGATTTAGTACAGCTGTTCGCAGAGCCCCGAGGGTCCTCAGTGCTTTTCAAGGGACTCCGTGAAGGTCTCTCATTTAATGTTAAGATATCCTTCTTTTACAGATTCTGAAAGGTTTCATGGAAAAACAGAAAGATGTGCCATTCTGGTCTAGATTACTAGATTGCCCCCAATGAAAGAATTGTACTGGAACATTTATTTCAATCAAGAATATTAATTCAGTTATTTTATTGTTTGTAAATATCCATTACTACAAAGTAATTCTTTTTCAATTCACACTCTCCCATTATATATTTATATATATTTTGTTCAAAATTTTAATCGTTAATACAATACTTTTTATTCATCCACTCAAGTTCAAATACATTTTTTTTAAACCTGTAGTGGATGATACTTAATATTAATACAGTTTTTCAATTATAAATTCATTAAATAAATTTAATTAATTAATTATAGTTTTGAGAAATATTTCAGTCGGTATTATTCCTCTAGATGACAGCACCATTGGATAAAACAGCTGTTGTTAAATTTGCGATAAAGATTTAACTTAACCTGAATAATCATATGCTAGTTAGACATCAGCATTCCTTTTACACTGGTTTTAAGATAAGTTTTTACCTATTACATTAAACTTTTATTTAAAAATGTAATTACGTTTTTAATGTTAATTTAAAAGGTGTTTTGCCACTTAATATTGTGATTCTGTCAGAAAAGGTCTATATAGGTTGTAAAGGCAATCTCTCTCTCTTATAGGATCATGAGTGACCTTTAAATCACTCAACTATGTGTGGAGAGGGGTGTTCCAAATTTTGGGGGTCCACGATGTTAGGCTGCCAAATTTAGTTGGACCACGGCGATAGAAAATTTAAAAACTGCTGATTTAGTTTACAATAAATAAATGTATGTGGCCGCGGCAACCTAGTGGTTTTGGCCACGAGCTAGTGGCTGGCGTATCATGGGTTCGAGACCTAATACCACCAAAGATCCCCGTGTAGAGGAGCTGATGCACATTAGGTCTGTCCGTTGGTGTGGTAGTTTGGAGAAGTGGTGTCATGCTCATCACTTAACAGAGGTTCATTATTATGACGTCTGTTGCCAATGTCCTTCGTATGCTTTATAAAACGACTTTAACAAACCCTCATTCATGCAACAAATATTTTGGGGAAACTCTGGTGATGTTTCTTCGGTATTTTTTGGTATTCAAGAATCCCTCCCCACATAAATCTAACATACTGTCAAACTAAATCATTCTATTTTATAATTAAAGTACTACTTACAGAAATTTTGAATTAAAAGCTGTACCATACCGCATGACGCGCACCTATACTTTCAAGTGGGAATTTTCAATTTAGGTATATTCGCGCATACGCACCCCTCTTTTTGACGAAGAAACCTGAAATGTGCGTGCGCAATGCTTTCGTGTTTTGAAGTCATTTATTCGAGGTATTACAACCAGGAATGTCATTTCTTTTAAATAAACATATTTCGATAGATGTAAAAGTCTAACTTTTTCTATGCTTATCTTATTTTTATTTTAAGAGCTTTCATTTTTATACCCGCATTCTTAATTTTCGATTTTATTTTTTGTGTTCAAAGTCTGCGTTATAAGCCAGATTTTATGGTAGTAAATGTATGCCTTTGTTTGCGGAATAGAACACTTAATCTTATTCAAAACATGTAATAATAGATAAAATTGTAGCTCACACAAATATAAATAATTCTAAATCTAAATCCAGTCACCTGGAATGTGTCAGTTAGATCAGGTGTAATATAAAAAAAATGTAAGTCAATTCTTACTTTGAATGGATGAATAGAAAGTATTTTATTAATGATTCAAAATTTGAACAAGATATATATATATATACTAGCTGCATGGCCCAGCATTGCATGGGCTTTCGCTTCCAGTAAAATATGCTTTTTCAAAATTTCTTTGCGTTGCACGGGCTATTGCAGTTTTAAGAAATAGTGCATTGATAAAATAAACGTAAAATTTGACAGATCAAATTGTTAAAGTGTCCATTTATTTTATTTATTTTTAACATTTAAACCTACCTTTTGTTTTTAAAAAAAATTAATGTGTGTGGAACCATTAGACTGTGCATTAAATATTATATTTAAAGCACAGTTTCCAGAGTGAGGGGTGAAGACCCTGTTCAATATGTCACTCCACAGAATGCAAAATAAGTACTTACATAAAAAACTGTTTTAATAGTTGATTATGTATACATTTATATTGCATTATTAATGTCTACATTTTTAAATTTTTAACGGTACCAGCACATTATACACTTTAAAAAATAAATTGATTTTTCGATTGCAGTTTTAAGAAATATTGCATATTTTTCAGAATAAAAAAATACTGAAGGTCATATGTGCATTGATAAAAGTATCTATTTATTTTATTTATTTTTTAACAATTAAAACTACTAACTTTTAATGCAATCGAGGATCCAGCGTCTTACATTCTAAACTATCACGAAAGCTCAAAGTAAAACCTAACGAAAAACAACATTTTTCGTAAAAACTCTATTGCACACCCGGTTTGGCTGAAAAATCGTTTTTCGACGCCAACTTTTGTCATTGTTTTAACAGTTACATTGTTACAACAATGGAGACGAATCTAAGTTGGCGTTGAAAACCGGTAATTAATTTTATTTAATTTTTGAAAAAATTGTATTAACATCAAGTGTTATCCACTACAGGTTTAAAAACATCTATTTGAACTTGTTTCGATGAATTGAAAGTATTTTATTAACAATTGAAAATTTGAACAAGATAAATACACTGCTGGCCACCGTAAATGCAACACCAAGAATGACTAGAGATAGCACAACAAAATTTATTTTATAGGTAACATGTTGACCAAGTATCAAATGATTAAATTTATAGACTTCTGTGAAGAGTGGTTCCTGCCAGAATCAGTAGCCAGAGTAGCCACCATTAATGGAGATCACCGCTGCCACACGCCTCGGCATTGATTCAAAGAGACTTCGGATGTGTTCTTGGGGTACAGCAGACCAAGCAGATTCCACACGTTGTCAAAGTTGATCTGATGTGGCAGCTGGGGGTGTAATCTGGGTCAATCGTTGAGCAACCATGGACTACATGTTTTCTATCGGCGAAAGATCCGGAGAGCGAGCTGGCCAGGGAAGCAATTCAATCTGGTGATTGACGAAGAACCTTTGGACGATGCGTGCCACGTGTGGTCGCGCATTATCCTGTTGAAATATGGCTGTGGCCAAGCCCTGAAGGTAAGGAAGGACGACTGGCTCCAACACCTCCGAGATGTAGCGTTGGCTGTTTAAAGTACCGGGAATGCGTACTAGAGGAGTGCGAGAGTGATATCCAATAGGGCCCCATACAATAATACCCGATGCAGGACCAGTGTGGCGGTGCATAAAGCAGCTGTTCAGCATCCTCTCTCCACGGTGTCTCCAGACTCGAATCCGACCATCGTGGTGTTGCAGACAGATGCGTGACTGGTCAGTAAAGACAACTTCATTCCATTTTGCCGCCCCTATCCTTCTTTCATCGCACCATTGGCAGCGGAAACGTCTGTGGTTCTGCGTCAAGGGTAGACCAAGCAATGGACGTCTTGCGGACAGACCACTCCGCTGTAAACGGTGTCGAATGGTACGCGCAGACACTGAATGATGCGTTACAGACTTAATGTGCTGTGCTATGGCTCGTGATGAGACTGAACGATCCGTCACTGCCATGCGCACAATTTCCCGGTTGTTACGTGAAGTGGTGCACTGAGGTGGATGTGGTCGACCACGTCGGTCCGTCGTACCCTCCTGCATCCAACGGTCCCATATCCGCATTACAGTTGTTTGGTTTCGTCCAACACGACTATAGATTTACCTGAAAGATAATCCACAATCTCGGTAGGCCACTATCCTTCCTCTGTCGAACTCGGATACTTGATTAAAAGCTGATCGCTGTTTTCTACGAGACATAACTGATCGTTTTTTGAAAAAACCACAAGAAAAACACAATTGCCGAACTTGAAATCATCAAAATCTCCAAGCCTTAAGTAGCGCTTTGAGGTGGCGCCACAGGCGTGCGTGATGTGTGTCTGCGCTGAAATTCTAATTATTTGCGTATCTCACCTCCGCTAATGCATGTTGTAAATTTCATGTTATTTTCGTGCTTCCATCAGGGTGTTGCATTTATGGTGGCCAGCAGTGTATATATATATAGAGAGAGAGTGAGCTAATAGAGAAGGAATTGAATGAAGCCCAATACCATCCCCTGCTCTCATGGTATATGTATGAAATCCAAAATCTCTCCTCTTGAATACTTTAGAGAGAAATTATGTACTAAAACTAGAGAAAGAGAGAGCAGTTCTCATCAATTTCTACATATTTGTGTAAACTAATTTCGAGAAATGAACATGGGCTCGAAACAAAAGGTAAACAGGTAGAACATAATGAAATCCTACTAAATGTCGTAAGAAAATTAGGAGAGCAATAAAAAGATTTTAAAACGAAAGCTGAAAGTTTTTTTATGCTGTATGTATTATTTTTGTGATGGTTTATATGTTTATTTATTTTAGTTTATAGAGCTTTTCAGTCTTCTGGGTGGTTATAGTGGATTATGGCTTGGATTTTCCTTGCTAAAGTGCTATGAATTTTCATTGTCAAAAGTTATGGATTTAAAACGAAGGAAGAAAGTCTCTACTACAAAAATCAAGAAATTAAAAAAGCGGAAGAAGTACTATGGATAATGAATTCAAAATTGCCAAATGTAGAAACTATTGTCAAATCAATCGCTATTCAACAACAAGGCAACAGACATTTTTTTTTTGTTTCTATCTATTCAACAATTGTAATTTTTGTTTGGTACAAGTATCGCAATGTTATCTCAAAGATACATGATTCACATTTTTAAAAAATTTTCAGTAATGTAATTATGGTAATTGCAAGAAACCCCAGCTATTTACTGTATTTAAATAAATAAATTCAGTTTAAAAAGATGGTCGGCTTATATTATTGACAAAAGTTTTAAATGAAAAGAATGGGATGCTTTGCTATACTTACAAATAGTCGTTTTAAACTTACGAAGAAAAGATATTTCTCCGGAAAAATATCTAGAAAATAATTCTATGGTGAATGTATCTACAAGATGAGTAGAACACCAAATTCTAGAAAAAATAAATCAACAAGTCTAATAAAGTTTTAATGTAATTTAGTTTTTTTATTAACTACTTTATTTTTGTTTATTTACTGGAGGCACAAATGGAATTTTGTCAGATTTTTGGTTAGAATGTTATAAAAGTTATTCTAGAAACTTTATTATGTTATATAGCTTTGTAATTTTTTTACACAAAAATGAATATATATCTTATGCTTCTAAGTGTATTTGTGACTGTTTGACATTTTAATATTGTTTCTTTTGTGATTAATAATTTTGAAAACAATTAAAGTTTTAAGCGAAAAATCTGGGGGTTCAGAGTGCATGAAACAATATATCACTAAGTATTTCATTATTGAATTTATTTTTTGGGTCTTGTACGAAGTTTTAACCGACTTTTTTGTGGCGTTTTCAGTGAAATTTCACATCAATCAGTACAGAATCTGGCAGAGCAGTGAAAGTAAAATTGAAACTTTTCGTTGTGTTGAGAGAGATATACGTTGTCATTTATGAGTCGCTGCATTCGCTTCGAATTTTACTAGGGAAAAAGTGCTGCAAAAGCTTTGTGATCAATGTATTCTGTTCTCGGATAGAAAATCGCACATGCCCCGGTTTTGTTTTTCAAATTTTAAAGATTGTATTTTGTATTTTAGAGATAGAGAACACAATGGCACTCTGCTGGAGGCTAGGCCTATGGATTTGCAAGCACTGTTCATCAAAGATGCTCCTGAAATACAAAATTAATTTGTTGAATAATCAAGTGTATCGTACACACACAATGATCTTTAATCTCTTATACGCTATGGGAAAGTTTCAGAGAGCAGGAAAATGTGGGCCAAATCCATTGAGCCAAAGAAACTAGAATGAGCTTGCTTTGATGGGCTTACAGGGGCGTCTTAAGGCTTGACCCAACTAGGGACGGGCCCAGGGCCTTGTCTCGGTCTCGACTCGCATTTAAAAAGATAATGATTCGAAAATAATTTCAAGGGTCAGATGTTATTTTCGGTTGTATTCTCCGAAAAACTGGGAATTTCGGCTGATATAGTAATGACCGTCGTCCACGTACAGGCCAAGGCCTACCACCGTGCAACATCATTACTCATTCAGTCAAAAGGCGGAAATCGGTCGAGCTGGTTTGTACGATTGTAAGTCATGCCCATTTATTTGTTGCGGGGTATTGTTTGTACGAGTATTTGATAACGTATGCTAAGTACTGTCTACTTTTTTGGGTCATAGGTGGGGCTTACATTTGTGTAAAGGCCAAGGATCTCAAGAAGACTTAGGACATCCCTGTGTGCATGTAATCTGCTAAACAAGCAATACAGGAAATCTTATTTGTGGAATATAGTGACGTAAAATGAAATCCCAAAAGCAAAAAACACAAGTTAAATCTTGGCGAAGCAACAAATCCATGTCGAAAAAGCCATTCACTGCAAAAAATTTTTATAAACGTCTAGTGGGATGTGAAGGGTCCTATTAACTGATAAAGAACGGTGTAAGACTAATTACAGAACACCACAAGCAACAATTGCTGTGACTTAACCAGAAAATCGGTCGAAAATAGTTCATTTTCTAGAAAAGATTTGAACTTCAAGCAATTGTTCCCTAATAACGCAAGGCATCATATTGCAAAAGCGGTCCAAAAATACGTTAGAAACGTTTGGCTGAGAAGTTTTGAAACACCCAACTTATAGTCCCGACATAGCTCCTTTGGATTATTATCTGTTTAGGTCGATTTAGAATGACTCTTGTTTTCTTTAAACAATTGGAAAAGTAGGTAAATGGGTTAACGACTTCATTGCATTAAAAGAAGGGGCATTCTACACTGTTGCATCCCTCAACTCGAATGATGTTAAATAATGATGGAAAATATTTGGATAAAAACAAAACTATTATTCACAGACCTCAGTTATGCGTATTCGTTCCTCTGAAACGCATTTTAAAATTTATCATTACACCAATAAAATTATCTTTTGTTATATTTTTTTTTTTACTTTATTGGGTATGGAATGTATTTACTAATTTTCTGATAAATTTTTCTGCAATATTTCTGAATTTTTCAATTTCCGGTACGTTTTATTTCTAAAAAAAAACATAGGCTTTTTAGATTTTAGCTTAAGGTTACACAGTACACATTTTACAAAAAAAAATTTTGGAGACGGTAATAGTAAAAATAATTAAGGTTTAATTTCAGATTATGTTATTGACGCTGGAAAGTAAAAAGTCAGTTTGACCAGCCATTACTTTACAATTTTAACAAATTAAGAATTTTTTAAGTTTTTTAAAGTTTTAAAATTTTTTAGTCATTTTAAATAATTTATGTTTTTTAGATTATTGGGAAGAAAAGTTAGTTATTAGAAAATCCTTTCCCTTGTTGATGTTTAATAAATATTTTTATAGCTAAACCTGGAAAAAACAAAGAAATTTTTAAAATATCAACTTAAGCATTTTTTTAAAAAAAATAACCAGAGATCTCAGACTTATATAAATCCATACTAACTTTTATAGAACATATGTTTGGGAGTATATACAAAAATTTCATCTTGAACAGAAAAAAAGCCTTAGGGATTAGAATAAAATTACATCAAAATTAAAAGTCTAAGAAAAACACATATAAAGTTCGTAAAGTCATAAAAGAAAATATAATAATGCCTATAAAGCTCTAATTTTTCAATATGTTATTTTCCACTGTATATTCTACATGAAAACACTACTTTAATTAAATAGAGCTGAAAAATATATTTTTTATTCAAAATATATTTTTGCATAATATTGATAACATTTGCAACAACGACAGGTTTTTCAGTATAATCCTAAACCAATTTTTTCACAAAAATTTTGAAACACAAAGCATTTATGTACAAAATAATAAAGATACTTACTTAAGCTAAAAATCACCAGGTTTGTAAATAACTTTTTTTCAGTTTTAAATCAGGGCAGTTTAGGAAGTTTGAGTTTTTGTTGCACGACTTTAAAATACTATAATATAGAACTACAATTTGTTTACTATAATGTAGTTTGATACATCATGTAAATATTCAGTTCTTTCTGCAATATTTGTATTCAGAACATTTATATTCTGAAGTATGATTGCAATATCAGCAGCAAGGCTGAATTTTAGTTGTTCATTTTCAGTTGTGTGTGTGTTTTCCATCTCTTTCAAATATTATTTCTCAGAACAACCTGAGAACGTTTTGGACGTGGCATTTTCTCAACAGGAAAAGGCAAAGTAAAATGCTTCTAAATTATATAAAATATGTGCAAAAATAAATATTAGAGAGGCTTGAAATCAATCTAAATTTAGTAGTTATGAGATAACTAAAAAAATCAAAACATAAGCAAACGGAAATGATTTTAGTTATAAAAACTGCAATTAATAGCCATTTCATACTGCAAAATGGATTATGTTCAAAAATATTTTTAATTAACCATTTAACAGACTATTTATTTCTAGTAAAGGTATATTAAAATACACTGGTGTGCAAAAATTAAGGACGAAGTCGAAAAATTAGCATATCAGCTGAACGAAGAGGCAGAGCGGACAGAAAGACCAATCAGGAGATTAAGTGAGGTGATGTACGGTAGCACATGCGCAGATATGCAGGTAGACGTAATGGGGGAGTGTCTGAGTAGTAAAGCATGTTGTCGGTGTAAGATTAGTATTTCTGGCAAAGAGATTGCACACCGTATAGCAGTTAAAATCACACCGAGTTGCTGCCTCAGCGAGAAATGGCGAATAATCAATCTGTTAGACGACATCTGGATGCTTTTACCCGAGGTCGAATCATTGGGAAGTTGGAGGAAGGTCGCAGTGTGACAAGTGTGGCTGCAGAGTTCGGAATTGATCACAGCATCGTTTCACGACTTTGGAGACAATTTCAAACTACAGGAACAGCTATCCGGGGGTTCAGTAGTGGTCGTCCACGAGGAACCACACCCGCAGATGACCGGTATATTGCCTTACAGGCCAGAAGAAACAGGCGGCAGACAGCGGGAGAAATCGCTAGACACACGACACAGGGACGACGACCGATATCGCGTTTTACCGTAGCCAGAAGACTGCACGGTGGTGGTCTGTTTGCACGACGCCCTGTACGGTGTGTACCTCTAACGCCTGCCCATCGGAGAAGGCGTTCTCTGTGGTGCCGGGAATACCGGAATTGGAGAGACAATGAATGGGGACGAGTACTCTTTACAGATGAGAGCAGATTCAGTCTGAGTAGCGATTCTCATCGCATACTCATCTGGAGAGAGCGGGGAAGCCGCAATCATCCCTCGAACATCATTGAAAGGGACAGGTATGGAGGTGGCGGTGTTCTCGTTTGGGGAGGCATCATGCTTGGTAGTCGTACAGACCTTCACATCTTCGACGCAGGTTCAGTCAACGGGACCCGTTATTGTAACGAGATTCTTCTTCCATATGTGCGTCTTTTTAGAGGCGCTATGGGTCCGCAGTTCCTTTTCATGGACGACAATGCACCATGTCATCGCACAGTAGCTGCCGAACAGCTCTTAGAGAGTGAGGATATTGAACGTATGGATTGGCCGGCACGATCTCCGGATCTCAATCCCATCGAGCATGTATGGGATTTTCTAGGCAGACGCTTGGCAGCTCGTACCTTACCACCAGTAACGATTCCGGAGCTTCGATTGGCGCTGCAAGACGAATGGGCAGCAATGCCTCAACAACTCATTGACACCCTCATTCTCAGCATGGGCAGACGCTGTGAAACCTGCCTAGCAGTCAGGGGAGATCATATCCCCTACTAAAGACCGGATATTTCTTGCTGGACACCCATCACAGGGATGTTTCGGCCTTCAGTCGCATTGCGCTCCATGCTACTTTTTCAATAAAGCTTCTTTTTATCCCTCTGATTTCTCTTTTAGTAAGTGTTGCTTACATTACTCATGTCCTTACGTATTGGGGATCTTACGGTATTAAATGTTTTGATTTGGAATGCTTTTGTACAAAGTTATATTGAAAAAACCGTCTCGTCCTTAATTTTTGCACACCAGTGTATTACCGAGACATTACAATAACGTAATTTTTTTTCTTTGTGAATGTGTGCATGCAAAATTTTTGAATTAAGGAATTTTATATTAATAATTTTATAATTTCAGTTCCTGTTACTTTTATGTTTTTCATACATATATAATACTTTAATATTATATGAAGAATAAAACTAAAATTTCTGTCATGACACAGAAAATAAAATTTCTTTTAATATTTTCCTTGAATTTTCTTGTGCAATTTTAATACTCTCTTAAAATTGAACCCATTATAAAAATGTATGAGTTGAAAAAAAATATGAAAATGCAATTATTTTAAAGAAATATATATAACTAATGTCTCAAAGTGGTATTTTAAGTTTATTCAAACTTATTATAATTATTTTTTCAGAATTATAAACTTTAAAGTGGTTTTTCTCAATTTTTGTTTTTTCGATACATAAGTGCATTCAAAATGTTGCTCCTTCCACAATTATTTACCAATCACTTCCATTCTGTCCTGTTCGTTATATATAAACCATGTAACAAAATTAGGGATCAATTTTGCTATAAACTGAATACTTCTTTAAAAATAATAATAAAATGTAAGAGATATTGGGCTTTTCGATGAATTTTAGCATGCATATCAACATTTTATATTTTTTCTCCTAAACTAATTAAGTTATTGTAAAATCGACCCTTAAGGTTGCTTAGAACATCCTTAAGTATATTACAAAAAAATATTAGGTAAAAAAATTAATAATTACAGAAGGAGTAAAATTTTAAACTTTTCCAATTGTTCTTCGAAAAATTTAAATTTCTAAAATTGTGTGAATAATATGTGAAAAATTTCATCCCATATCATATTATTGAATAGAAAAATTATATGAAATGCTAAAGTATAATTTTTAAATACATAAACAAAAAAAAAACTGTTCATAGGGTACAAAGTCTCCTTAAAATTGTGATTATTTCACTGAATACTGGTTTAAAAGGTTCATGCCTTTAATTAATTGATGCCGCGTTTTGAAGCAACATGAAGGCTGCTGTTAACAGACTTCTTCATTTTGCATTGTGATCAAATGGCGAAGATGATACTCATGAGTTGGCATCCCTCTTACTAAATTTCCACACCCTGCCAACGTAAGGAATTTCAATCTCGAAAAATGCAACTGCATCAGTTTTGTTATCGAATGGGTCTTTTGTGGAATTAAGGCTGTAACCCAGGGGTCGGCAATCTATGGCACGCGTGCCACATGTGGCATGCGTTCCAATTCTCAGTGGCACTCTGCACCACTCTACAAATTTGTTAATTTTTCAGTGGATGGAAGTTGATAAACTTGTAACGTGCCTTTTTTTGACTAACATCTTCAGAATTATGGACACCTATGGAATTACGAAAAAATCTGATTGATAAATGTACAGCTGTTTTTTTATAAATTATTGAATGTCATTGCAACAGAGATTTAATTGTTTGAAGAGAGAAAATTGCATGTTCTCTGCTTTAGGCATTTGGTTCTACATATCAAATAAAAAATCTTTCATTATGTGAAAAATATTTCCGCGAGTCCGCACAGAAATTGTTCAACAACTGAATGCTCAAAATTGTGTCAAATTGAAAGTCACTAATTGTATCCTGATTTTAAAAAATGAAAGTAGAGTGGTTCAAGCACAGGTTCGCATTAAAATTTTTGTTTATCTTTTTATTTAACTATAAAAACGGGAAATACTTTTATTTTATGTTGTCTCTTTCTTATTTTGATAAATATGTTTAAAAATACATACTACATAAACAATTAAAATTTATTTTTTGTTCAAGAAATAGTTATATTTTATGCTGTTTATTTTTTTTTTGTTGAGAAATATCTGTAAATTATGCAAAATTTATATGCAATAAAACTTTAACTGACCTCTATTCTCTAACTCTTCATGTATTATGGCGGGAATCGAATTGCTTAAAAAATGGCCTACTGTGTGGCACGCTGAATCGTATTGGTAGATTGGTTTGGCATGCCTTTTCTAAGGTTGCTGACCCCTGCTCTAACACATGACATAACTTCTCCACTACCACTCTGCTACCTTAACCTTAACATCAATATATGTTGGTTTTTTTTTCACTAAATTTCATTTAAGGCATATATGAACACGTGTGATTCTAAGCAAATAAATAATGATTTCAATAATGATTTTTGAAATTTCGAATTTTAGTTCTTATTGGTGTTTATATTAAGGTACATCAAGTTGTTTTTCCAAAAACCACAAATTTTGTGGGTGCCAATGTCAGCAGTTTATTGTGATTAAATATATAACTAACTCAAGCTTCATTTAATTAATATTCTATAGAGTTTTCGGCTTCTGTTGTTTTTGTTTGTTATCTCAGCTACACCATCTGGGATATAATATTCTAAATTAATTTTATATGATTTTGAATTTAACGTTTTAATCATACTCTTAAAAAAGTTAACTATTCAAAGCTGTCTTCCCTTAATGTTAAAGAATACGACCCGAATTCTGAATATTTTTTCAGATATAAAAGTACCCCAACATGAATATTATATTCTGCCTTCGCTATCCTATAGAGAATCATTAATTTTATCATACCAGTAATTTTTATCCACGTTGACATATTTTTTTTCTGCTAAAAAATGTGTTTCACATTTCTTCTATACCGTAATGCTACAAGAGCTATCCCTTTATATGTCAGAAGAAAAGTCATTATTTGTGGAATATTTTAAAATTTTAAACACATTGTATTATGAATAAATGTATGAATTGCACTGTTGTAAATTTTCATAAAAATCAAGGCATTTTTTTCTGTCTGAAAAGTAATTTGCATTTAGTCGGGGTTCTGGTACATTTGGCGAAGACAGCCTTAATAAAAGTGTTTAGTAACTTATTTCAAAATTTATAAATATTTTATTATTTCTTAATTATATACTTCATTTGTTATTTTTTTATTAACAAGCCTTACATGTTTGTATATGAAAATAGTTTACGTTTAGAAAAGAGATTTGTATATTGTGAGAAATAATTTATAAAGAATTCGTGTATTGTTTGTAAATGAATTAGAAAATGTACTTTTCTTCATAGAATTATATTGACAACAAATGTATTACACAGTGTGAAAAAAGTGTGAATTATTTTTGAAATCAATAACGAAATGTATTTGAATACATTAAACTAACTCTAAGTGCCATTTAAATATTTAAAAAAATTTGTCGAGTTAAATTTATTACTATATATGTCATTATTGTTATTAAAGTACCATCGATCACACGCTTTTATTTCGTTAAGAATACCGAAGTTTATGTATTATTTATGTATTATTCATTCATTCACAAGAATAACGAAATTCACGTATTTGTGTTATTTTATTTATGTATAATTAATTCATTCATTCTTATTAATGAAAATTTTTGTTTATAATCTCAGCAACTTGGTGAAATATTATTAGTGATGACATACCATCGATCACCATTTTATTTAGTTATGAATAGCGAAATTTATGTATTTGTATTATTTATGTATTATTCAATCATTCTTATTAATGAAAAATTTTGTTAATAATCTCAGAAACTGGGTGTAACATTATTGATGATGACACACCATCGATCATCCTTTTATTTAGTTATGAATAGCGAAATTCATGTATTTGTATTATTTATTTATGTAACATTCAATCACTTTTATTAATGAAAAATTTTGTTAATAATCTCAGAAACTGGGTGTAACATTATTGATGATGACACACCATCGATCATCCTTTTATTTAGTTAAGAATAGCGAAATTTATGTATTTGTATTATTTATTTATGTATTATTCAATCATTCTTATTAATGAAAGATTTTGTTAATAATCTCAGAAACTTGGTGTAACATTATTGGTGATGACAGGCCATCAATCACCCTTTTATTTAGTTAAGAATAGCGAAATTAATTTATTTGTATTATCTATTTATGTATTATTCCTTCATTCTTATAAATCAAAAAATGTGTTAATAATCTCATGAAATTGGTGCAACATTATTGACGATGACACATTTCACAACATATTTAGTGTACAAACTTTAATATTCTTATTTTACTGAAGATGACAATATTTGAATTCTAAATTTAAGAAGAGACAATATTTTAATACTCAAAAATGTTGAAATGTTTACTTTTGCTGAACTTGCATGAAATTCTATATAACTGATATTTTATTCATGTTCAGATTATATACGAAAATATTTGAAATTTTGAGTAATTAAATATTTTTAAATATATATATATATATATATATATATATGTGTGTATTTATAGTAACCTAAGTCGGAATACATTTCAGATTGAAAAGAGTTTCAGTTTTCTTCTAAATTTGCAGATGTCGGAACTTGAGTATTCTTTTATTACATTGTGTGTTTCTTTAAAGTTCCAAAGTATTCCATTCCATTGTATTCCATTGAAAGGTATTCCATTGAAAGGCAATATCTTCTCCAAAAAATTAAAGTGAAAACCCTCTTTAGCATTGCCGTGTAGAAGACGGAAAATAAAACAAGTTTTATACTAGAAAAAAAATGGATTTATTAAAAAAGAAAAGGAGTGTTTACGTTAAATATGTTGTTCTTTGTTGTATTGTGGGCTCAAGATGTGACACATTAATATTCTAACTGAAAAAAATATTCCGAGTTGGGTTCTAGTCTGTAATATTACGTATAAAATCAACCTTGTATGCTCGTTGTTATTTAAATTTTTCTTATGAAATTTATGTTTGTATTTGAGCGTCAAGTAAAGAGTATGAACCTTTTTAACCTGGAATCATTTCATCAATTGTGAGAAAAAAATGTTTGAGTATATATATGATTTTTCAGAAAATCAGTTCTAAAACTTTTTAGGGTTAACGTTTTAGACAAACCATCAAATTATTTGAAATTCTATAAGCGATTTATTTTATTTTTTAATAAAAGATACAATTTTTAAATTTGTGTCCTTCAAGCAAAATTTGAATCACAAGAAGCGTTTTAAATTCACTATGAATTAATTAAAAGATGAATAAATAAATGCAATGAAAATAAAGAGACATTTGAATGTAGAGAGGAAAATAAATAAAGAGAATAATCTAAAACAAAGAGACATTTTTGAAACATAAAACATACTCTAATAAAAGGCTGCAAAATTGTTCGATTGGAAAATTTTTTATCTCTCCTAATAGACAATTGCTTATAGTATTTTCTAAATTAATTCTTATTTGAAATTTTGCCTTTTTAAAATTATACTACCTTTATTAACTGTAAAATTACTTTTACTTTTTTTTCCAACTGTACAGATTTTGATTAAGAGAAATAAATAATTAATCCACTATTTTTTATGAACAAATGTATGGTATGAGGTATTACCACTTAATGATGAAGACAATGTTGGTTCCTTCATAAAATCTTGATACATCATTTAGTTGATTAAAAATAATCATTAAATTTTGGCACATTAAAAGGAATAGGTTGTATCTTGTTATATCTCAGGTCATTGATGTGTATTTGTTATAGGTAATTTATACTAAACTTGAAATGTAAAATAGTATTTAAAACTGCTCACATGAATTCCTTTCATTGTGCGGCGTTTATCTATTCGATTTTGTTCATTTTTACTCTTGAACATTCTTATATTTTTCTTTTATTTGAAGAAAACAGAATTTTCTAACTATTATTGTCAAGTAGCATATGATGTGATGAGAAAATATTTATATTTTGTGCTTATATAGATTTTTTATTAAAAACTTGGAAGTATATATTTTATACAGATAAGTTCTAAGCAACTTCAAATGTAATTATAAGAATTGGATTGTGAAATTGTGATAAAAATGAATATACTTTAAAATAAATTATTATATTTTTTAACTCCCGACAATAATTATATTTTAATAGATTTTTGAATGTTGCATGTTGTAAAGCAGAGATCTCCAACAATTATTAGGGACAGTAAACAACTTTTTTGACATCAATTTCTTCACTAACAAAAGGAAATATTTTTAATATGTTATGGATACGAGAGAGTACTTTATATTTTGATTACTCTTACAAGATAATATATATAATTTTGACAAAATAATTAATTTTTATAGTGCTACATAATTTTATGGACAATGCCTGTGGTTAAGGATCTCTGTTATAAAAGAACAAATTTGGGATAAATTGTGTATTTATTCTGTGTTTACTGGATATATATATTACATACATCTGCGTGGTGCTGTTCACACACTGATGTATTTTTTTTTAATAAATTACTTTTTTGAAGCTAATTTTGTTTTTTTACTAATGTTGAGATATTTATACTATGAACTTTTTTAAAATTATTTTTCCTTTCTATACTTATGAGTGTGTTTTATGTACTTATTACTCATAAATGTAAATTGTGTATAAGCAATAATCAATATTATAAAACTTTTTTTGTGTGTGTATGTGAAAAATATTTCAGTGTTACATTATTTCAAAAAGGAATGGATGATTTTTTCCACTAATTTCTTAAAAATATGATGTTATATTGTAGTTACTTTTTTGTCTGTTGAATTCATTAAATACTCTTATAACTGGCATTGTTTCTAAATGTGGATGACACAATTTAAGTGTTGAAGTTTAGGCCTGAGTTTCAATCGAAACTTCTATCAACGAATTCTATTCGACTGCTAGCTGAAAATCGGAGAATCATTGCTTTATTTACCTTCTTGAATAACTTGGGAACATCTGCTCATCTAAAAAAGAGTGAGCCCTTATAGATATTAACAAACTGACACATCTGCCATTTTTCACCATGCATTTGTGATGCCATTAAGAGGTTAATATCTTAACTATGGATTTAACCATTGGCTTAACGGAAAATATTAGCCCACCCCCCTGCAAACTTAGGTTTTGGGATCTTACAAAGGATTGCAAACCCATAACATAACGTTGGCTTTGGTCCCCTTGAATCCTGCCCCCACCTCGCGATGCGGGGGTAGCGGGGGTGGACGTTACGCCTCTGGATTTAACCTAATGTTTTTAGAAGGGCATTTTTAGTTGTTGAAGAACAGAGTAACAATGCTATTCTTTTCTACATAAACAGGTTTAAATACTTTCAATTTCCTGACTTTATATAGAATGCTACTGTTATATATTCCGTCCATGTTCTTGAAGACCCAGGATTTAAACTGTATTTATCTGATGTGAGAACAGTTAATCATTTCTAAACAGATATCTAATGCTGAAATCTATGCTAATACTGACATTTTTAAAGAGGGACAAACCAAAAGGTCAAAGGCTAAAGGGAAAATGAAAACTACAAACTACATGCTTCTTGCTTGAATGAATTTTAAACCTATAATGCTTTTAATCTTGATGTAAATATTAATATATAAATTAAAATTTCATACACTTTTAAAATTCTTGACAAATTGATTTGTAAAAAAAAGAACAAAAAAAAAATCAATAAAGTTGTATGTTAAAAGAAGTATGTCTACTCATTTTTTTTAAAGAATAAAAAGATTATTGTTGATTGAAAATGATCAAAAAAGTTTATCCGGAAGGAAGGGGTGAGAACCGGAAGTAGCATCTGCTTTTACTAAAGCAGTTGTAACTTTTGTTCTAGTGCAGGGGTGGGCAGACTTTTTCAGGGTACGGTCTACTTTTAGTTTTTTCAAGGTGTTGTGGTCCACCCAGTGGCGTAGGTGTAGTGCGCTAAATGAAAGTATAGAATACAGTCAGACCTCCACTTTACGTACCTCTATTTTACGAATTTCTCTACTTCGCGAACTTTTCCCCGGAACCAATAACATTTTAGGATTTTCTTCGTAAAATAGCCTCCAATAGCGAAGTGCATTTTCTAATCAACGAAATTTTTTCTTATGATTCGATTTTTTTCCTCCGTATTTTTTAAAATACTGTATTTACTCGATTCTAAGCCGCACTTTTTTCCCAATGTTAATGCTACAGAAAATCGGGCACGGCTTAGAATCGAAGGGGGGGAATGTGTTGGGTGGGGTATTTAGAGCAATTACAGCTTCTTGCATGTATTTAAAAGTTTTAATACTGATAAAATAACTAAAAATTCACTTCTTATTAGTTTTCCTTTCAAATTTATTTTAATTTCGTAAAATTGGATATCGATAAATTACACATTTTAGACTATTTTTCAATTTTCACAAAATCTTGTTAAGATTTTGGGGGCGTGGCTTAGAATTGATGGCGGCTTAGATTCGAATAAATGCGGCATTTCCAGATTTTCCTAAGATGGAACGATTATTAGGTCCTAGTGAAGGCGGTCTCCCCAAAGTATCTTAGCGGTCCACCAGTCGATCGCGATCGACTTAATGCCTACCCCGGTTCTAGTGGATGAAAAATAAAAAAAATAATAACTTGGTATTTTTATAAACCGAATAAGATGGCCTACAAAATAAAACCAAAAAAAAATGTCAATTTTTTTTACAAAATCCAGAATTTTAAGGTCGTCGGATACCTTTACTCTATTAATGTCTACACAACGACAGATTTATTATCACAGAACATAAGCATAGAATTATAAACATTACGTGAGAATTGAAGATTCTATAAATCATGGTTTATCAACCAGCCTGACTGAACTTTCGTTGTCAATTATTGATGACCGTTTAGTGTGATTAATTTGCATTATTTATTACATTTACCAAAAATCGTTGTTATTTTTTATAATAACCGGAAATTATTAATAATAACAAGATTTATTACTTTAACCTTAACACATCTCAAAGATAAGTGAAATACATTTTTAATTTTATTTTGAGTAATGGAATCAAGGTAAGCTCTGTCAAGGTAAGCTAAATATAAGAAAGCTATGTTTTTTACTGTATTTAAATTTATAAATTTGTGTATTTAACACAATTTTTGTTTTAAAAAATTGTCAACTAGTTTACTGATAAAAGTTTTGATTCAAAAAGTTTAAGTAATTTTTCACAAGCAATAAATCAATATTATTAACTTTAAAAACCTGAAAAATTCAATCAGTTAACTCTAGTTAAGCTGAAAAATTTATTTGACAAGTTAGTTTATTTTTTTAGAATGTGGTGCTTCGCTGCACTTATAGATGAATCGCTCTAAATTTATATTTAGAATAATTTTCCGGTAAAAAAATATAACTCCGTAAAAATAATAAAAAAAATAAATGTATTGTGAATTTATCTGCAAACAGAGCAAAGAACACCAACTTCTAAAAGAAATAAGCCAACTAGTCTGATAAAATTTTCATTTCAATTAAAATTTCTTTTTTTTCCCCAAAATTTTATGGAAGGGAATTCTGTTAAATTCATAGTTTCTATGATATAAAAATAATTCTAGACATTTTATATTCTATAATTACTTTTTTTTTTTTACGTGAAAATGGATACGGATTGAATAATGTGTGTATATAGACTGATATATTGATATTGTTGCTTTTATGATTAATAAATTTTGAAAACAGTTAAAGTTTTTTTTTATCAAAATGTGTATCAATATCTTTCTCAGGTGCACAGAGAGTATGGAACAATATATCTGAGTATTACTAATTTATTTTTATTTTTATTGGTTGTTGTAAGAAGTTGTAAAGAGAGAGAGTTTTGCGTGGGTGTCTTCAGCGAAGTAGTATACCAATCAGCACAGAAACTGAGAAAGAAGTGAAAGTAAAAACTTTCAATGGTGAAAGATATCACGATAAGTCATTTATATGTCACTGCATTCATTTAGATTTTTCCAGGAAAAAAGTTCTAAAGCTTTGTGGTGACCTGTAGCCACCCCTTACACTAATACCTTCCTGTCTATCTGGAAACCCGGCTGGATGTGTTGGAGGAACTAATTGATCGAACGACATGATTCCAATTCAAACTGATTTATTGATTATTATCAATATATTATGAATAAACACAACACAATACTAATTAAGATAAATAAACGAGAGTGGAGTGCAGAGGTGAGATATCGATACAAGCGGATAATAATACAGAATTTCAACTGAATCTAGGACAGCTTAAACGCGCACAATTACAACTACGCCTCACAATAATAATCTGATTTTCTTAATCAAAGTCACTAACCTTATATTTTACTGCTGCGGTTCCTTCGTGACGAACTTCAGGCACTCTATTTAGCTGGATGAATTGCCGAAGACTCCATGCTCCGTAATAGTGAATTTCAATACTTTAAATCCGCTTCTCTTCGCGCACAACAAAACGTATCAAGCTCACTTAACTTGTCAACAACTACGTGTCGACTTCTCGATCTTTAATTCACTTGACTTCTCACTTCCTCTTACTTAGCTTTTTTCAACTCGCAAAAACCGAATTTATATAATATTCCTTATTTACATAAATCACGTCTGGCTGTCGATGAAGGTTGTTTGAAATAAATCATTTGAATTAATGGTAAAAAGAAGAAGTTAGTGAAAAAACCGTATAGATCCGTCACAGCTTGTCGATCAATCTGTTCTGTTTTCAGTCAGTAAATCACTTGTACGGATTTGGGATTTGAAGTTTTAAAGATGGTAGTTTTTATTTTAGCCGTAAGAACATGGCGGCACTCTACTGAAGGCTGTGCATAATGGTTTGCAAGCACTGTTCGATGATGATGATGAATGCCCAGAGGAACCGAGCTCACCCGAAGAGGGTTTAGAGCTACAACCGATCCCTCGGGAGACAATCACCCTCACATCCAGTTTTTATTGTAAAAAAAAAAAAATCAAAGTTTACATTTTAAACAATTATAACTTTTTTACAAATACAAAAGAAATAATAAAAATATACAAAACAAATGCACCATAAAGACAAAAAAAAAAGACAGAAAACAGGAAGCATAAATAATTACAACCGCACTTTCGATGCACTGTTCGATGAAGATGCACCTCAAATACAAAAATAATTTGTTGAACAATTAGAAGAATTACAAAATAGGAATGTTTCTGAGAGCAGGAAAATGGGTGCCACATGCATTGTATCAAATGAACAAGAATTTGCCTTCCTTGATGTGTTTGAAATCTGCTATACAGAAAATCTTATTTGTGGAAAATCGTGATGGAAAAAGGAAAATATACAAATATCTTACGACAGTCCGAAACGCGGAAAATAAATAAAAAAAACTACATTGAAACCCATCGAAGCAAAAACATCTACACCGAAATAAGCTATTCAATACAAAAAGGTTCAATTCGTTGTGACGTTTGAGATAAATAAAAGTAGCGGGATATTGATAAATTTAAATATTTAGTTTATTTACGTCACAACTATTATTTACAGAATATACGTTGAAGGTTGTGGTAACGTTCGGTTACCCCTTACATCCGAACCCTCTTGTCTACCTGTAAACCCGGCTAGATGTGTAGGAAGAACGGAATAATCCACACACATGTTTTCAATCTAATTTAATTTATTAATTCTTATTAACAATTATCAAGCAGACACAATACAGTTCTAATTAAGGTTTATGATTTATAGTAGAGTGTGGAGGTGAGATTCTATAACACGGGGATACTACTACAGCCCCTGAACTGAATCTAAGATAGCTTAAATGCGCTCAGTTACAACTACGTCGTACACAAAAACAGCTTCTACTTAATCAAATGCACAGTACCTGAACCTTTAATGCATCGGATCCTACACTGGAACTTTTCAGGCACTCTCTTCGGCTTGATCAAATGACGATGGCTCCTCGCTCAGTAATCTGTAATCAATTCCACTGCTTTTCAATCTTCAACTAACAACTATTCACAAACTTCTGTTAAATTCCTATTTGCACACATCTAACGTATCAACTTCAACGTGTCAACATATCACTTCATTCCTTCCTTTCTTTCGTTTCTTACTGCCAACTGGTGAAAACCGAATTTATATAATATACCTCATTTACATAAATCACTTTCGCTTACTCGATGAAAGTTAGTTGAATTAAACATTTTGTTTAAAGAGATAAGAAGATATTAGTGGAAGCGCGTATAGATCCGTCACAAGGTTTTCAATTTATTATTTAGATTATTAGAGTTCAAATGATGTTGTTTGTGAGGGAGGAGTTTGCTTCAGTTCTCTGCGAAGTTTTCAGACCATCTCCGTTCTCGCTCTGCCCTCTCTAGCCCTTCGGGATGGCGTCTTTATCGTCAAGTTACATCCGGTTCGTGGGCGGAGTTCGGGTTTCTCATGGTGTCAAAAGTAGCCGGGGTGATGTCCAAGACAAGACCGCGCAATATTTTTAGGGTGCAGATGTCATTGCACGTGTGGTGATCTAATCCACAAAAGAAGCCGATTCACAGCTGTGTGGCGGAAAACGTTACAGTGTCTACTGGGATATGCAGAGTGAGCCCGCTTACAAACTGTTGGAAAGCGGTGTAAGAGTAATTACAGAACACTACAAGCAATTGCTGCGACTAAACTAGGAAATCGGTTGAAAATGTTCATTTACTGGCAAAGATTTGAACCTTAGGAAATAGCTCTCTGATAACGCAAGGCATCATATTGCAAAAGTAGTCCATAAATGCGTTAGAAACGCGTGGTTGGGAAGTTTTGAAACACCCTAAATATATAGTCCCGACATATATATATATAGCTCCTTCGGATTATCATCTGTTTGAATCGATGTAGATGGAATGCCTTGTCTTCTGTAAACATTAAGTCAATTAGAAAAGTACGTAAATGGGTTGACGACTTCATTGCGTCAAAAGATGGATCATTTTACACTGCTTCCCTCAACTCTAATGATGTTAAATAATGATGGAAAATATTTGGCTAAAAACTGTTATTTGAAGACCTCAAATGCATATTCATTTCTCTGAAACACATTTTAAAATTTATTATTTCATCCGATAAAATCATTTTTGTTTTATTATTTATTTTACTTTAGTGAATATGGAATGTATTTACTGATAAATTTTTCTGCAATATTTCTGAACTATTCAATTTCTGGTGCGTCTTATTAAATACTGCCATAAAACCATGCTTACAAAAGAAAGTTGGATTATGTAATATATACGTAATAGCTGGTACACCCGGGTGAATTGAAAAATAAAACAATAGAGATTGAAGGAAAAAGAAGTTTTTAATCCGTTAATTTTACGTGAATTGCAAATTAATCAGAAAAAAAAAGCTTTTCGCATATCTCAGCTGAACAAAAAAAACCCATGTTTGTTAAATTTTAAGTCTGAAGGTCTTATAGCTGATTAAAGTATATATATTTTTTTTATTTATAATGGCCCGTGGGTCTGTTTTCAAAAACACCTCCCTAAACTAATCTCTGCTCAGCAAAAGTAACACATTTTTACAAATTTTGAGTAATAAACACTTAAAATAGTCTAAATAATTTATATCTGTACGTGTAATACGTTAATATTACTTTCTGCTGTATTTATATTATGTTAAAATTATAATATTCGCAAGCAACGCCTTTCCTTACAATATAATGGCGGTTCAATGGAAATATAGCGGAATGTTGTTGATAGATTTAAGTTGGCATCATCCTTTACGACCATGCTGGCAATCTGGCTATTGAACGGTGCAGAAGTTACGTTGCTGTAGCGCCACCTGGTGGGCAGCTGCAACAAAGAGGATAGCACATAAACCTTCGCCACAAAAAATATACAGGGTGTCCAGCCTTAATGTGACCCAACAGCTAATTCTCGAACCGTTCCGTTTAGATATGCACTTCCAATTTGAAAAATGTTTTAAAAAAGGTAAAGCATGTTTTTACGTGATTTTCGAACTAAAAAACCCATTTACAAAATAATTACAAAAATTAAATTTTTATACGGTCCCTAGGTCTTATTACTTGTATTTAGGAAAAGACGCAGTACACAAAAACAAAGCAAACATAAAAAGTTTCATTTTATTACGATAAAAACTGACCGAGTTATGCCTTCATAAATTTGAAGCATCCTAGTTGCTCAGAAAAGGGGGTCGTATATAAATTGAGTTTAGAGAACAGTAATTCACTATTTACAGAAACAGCAAAAGAAAACATCATAGTAATATTAAAACATCGTAGTAAACATTATAGATTGACAATTTGTATTTCTGTATGGCAAACAATAAAAATTAAATTAAAGAAATAAAACTTGTACCGAAAAGATTAAAACAGGTTGTTTTAACAAATAGCAGCAAAATAATACAGGATTTGACGTTCAAATTATAGCATAATGTGGAATGATGCGCCAGTCATGAATCAGGGGCTTTATTATATCAGAATGACCAAATTAACTTAAATAATGGTGAAGGCACGAGACAAGGGAATACGTCTATGACAACTCCCAGTTTTATACAAGCGTTGAACAGCACGGGCAATTGTACAATAAGATGGATGTCTTTGAGTAGGAAATTTAATGGCATGAAGTCTTGCCACCTCTCTCTTATTTCGATTACACTGCCCATAAAACAGTACCATTTCGCAGTATTCTTCATTTGTATACATCTCGTTCTCCTCTACTATTACTCGTAATATTAGAATACGACTGTATGTAATTGCAAGCAACTACACAACAGATTTTTAACATTCGTCATGGTCAGCAAAAACGCAGCAAATCAGACTGAAGCCGCAGCATATAAGTCTATTTTTTTGGAACTGCTTTTAAAATCTTTTCTTCGTCCAAAGTATTTTATTTTTTCTATGTTTTACACGTAAACAGAATAAATTTTATTTCTCAAGAGAACTCAGTTTTGTTAAATTAGTTCAGTTAAATTTAAAAACGATTTACATAAAAGTGACGTGAAAGGGCGAAAGTTTCCTGGCAGAGTTCCAACTAATTTCGCTTTAGGGACAACCCCTTACTAGCTTCTTGAAAATTGCCGAGAAAATGGATAAAATATATGATTTTCGAAGTTCCATAACTCGGCTAGTTTTTATCGTAATAAAACGAAACTTTTTTGTTTGTTTTTGTATACTGCATCTTTTCATAAATTTAAATGATAAAACCTGGGGACCATATAAAAATTAATTTTTGTATTTTTTTTCCAAATGGGTCTTTTGGTTCGAAAAACACGTAAAAACATTTTTTATCTGTTTTAAAACATTTTTCAAATTGGAAGTGTATTTCTAAACCGAACGGTTTTGGAATTAGCTATTGGGTCACATTAAGGCTGGACACTCTGTATATACATGTCAATTTTCATAGTAATCAGTTAAACGGTGTTGGAGTGAAGCGATTTCATATATACAATTTTCCATTTATATATATATATATATATATATATATAAACTCGTTAAAAAAATCCCTTTTTATAAATCTTTCTTCAGTCAGCAATGTTTATAATACGGCAGCTTCCATTTGCATATATTTCCAAGATCTCAGTTATATTTTTCAATCTTAAGGTATCCGACTACCCTAAAATTGTGAAATTTGCCAAAAATTGGCAATTTTTTTATGATTTTATTTTATAGACTATCTTATTAAATATCTCTTGTATCATTGAAAAGTCTATAAAATAATTATAGACTATCTTATAATTATTTTATAAACCATCTTTGTAAAAATACCAAGCTTATTATTTTCCGTTCACAAGAACAAAAACTGCAGGAGTACAAGTAAAAGCAGATGTCTTAGCAGATCTTAAGAAAGATTGTCATACTTTAAAACGCGTTTTACTCGAAATGTGAGTGTTTTTTTTTTAAATGTTCAAACGGGGACAGCGATTGCACAAAAAGTTTTGAAAATAACAAACTGAAATTTTTTGTGTATATTCTGTATTATAGTAGAAGTGTTTTAACTTTCAGATTTATCAATGACTGTTTTATTACAAAATTTACAGCCCCTTATGTTAATACAATCACTGTTATTTTTAGCAATTTCATAATAACTAAGATCAAGTTGTGACGGGTGCTTACGCGTTTCACTAACCTTCTCTCAAATTATTTTAAGATTGTATTTATTTTAACCAATCCCCGCTGAGAGCTAAAAGTGTGACTTATGCAAACAAGATAGTTTCGGGTTTAGCGAGTTCGAAAAAGATATAAAAGGGAGAAATGAAATGAAGAGAAGGAGGATGACTACGTGTTTTGATAGAGGAGTTAACTACGAGATTGATTAAGAAGGTGATTCTGGGAGATTAGTTTAACTAAGTGAAGTTTGTTAGCTGAAGGAAGATTATTGAAAAAGATTCATTAATTCGGTTCGGACGTAACTGAAGATATCAAGGATTGAAGCCGCTCTATAGATCCTTCAAATATTAAAGAATCCTGCCTTAAAAGATATCAGGTCTGTGATTTTCATAAATTAGATTTAAATGCGTAGTTTGATTGTATGCGTTATTCTCCGTAGTCTCAGTTAGTGTTCCGTCGTTCATAATTGAATTCTTATCTCACTCCACTGTAGTTTGTTGTTCTTAAGGTTTGATTAATATTTGTGTATTTATCTATTAAGAAAGATAATAAATGATATTGATTTATTAATTACGTAGTTGTTAATTATGAATCCAACATACCCGAATTTAGATAATGTGCAAAGGGGAGTTAATAATCATAGAGGTAGTGAGAGACTACGACAAAGGCTCTAGTTTTTGTAAAAATTAAAATATCTCTTACCCTGAAGGTCATTTCAAAAACGAATAACATAGCACATCAGAATTGAAAAGTTGAAAATTTGTTCATAAACTTTTGGTACAAAATGGGCTCCGTTTATGGTTGTTTTTTTTTTGTTGTTTTTTGTAAATTTTTACTAGTTTTTTCGCATTTTAATAATAATATAATTTCTTTTTCTTTTATTAATCTTAGCATATTTTTCTTAAAATTTACTGAACGAATCTAAAAACCACTGAAAAATCTCCATATCTCCATTTTTTTTTTTTTAAAGTTGTCGCACAACCAGTCGGATACCTTAAGTATTCGTGTTCATACGCATTCTGTCTCTTAGGTAGAGTTTATTAAAAATTTATATATAAAGTAAAATCCAGTATATATTCCGCACACTTTTAACACAAAAATAAGGTAGAATTCCGCACACTTTTAACACAAAAATAAGGTAGAATTCCGCACACTTTTAACACAAAAAATAAGGTAGAATTCCGCACACTTTTAACACAAAAATAAGGTAGAATTCCGCACACTTTTAACAAAAAAATAAGGTAGAATTCCACCCACTTTTAACACAAAAATAAGGTAGAATTCCACACACTTTTAACACAAAAAATAAGGTAGAGTTCCGCACATTTTAACACAAAAATAAGGTAGAATTCCGCACACCTTTAACACAAAAATAAGGTAGAATTCCGCACACTTTTAACACAAAAAATAAGGTAGAATTCCGCACACTTTTAACACAAAAAATAAGGTAGAAATTTACGGGTGCGAGTTATGCGCCGTGTATAAAAATAATAGCTTTGGGAATTTAAAAAAATAGGTGAACATAAAAAAATTAGACTTCTACATAGATACAAAATACTATTTATTTAAAAGAAATAACATTCTTTATGAATTTAAGTTTTGGAAGTGTACTATTTTTTCAAAGCTTGAGATAATACCTAGAATAAATGACTTCAAAACATAAGAGTATTGCATACGCGTACATTTCTCATTCTTTCGTAAAAAATGGGGATGCGCGTTATATGCTGAATATAAAGTATAAGTCCACGTTATACGCAGTATTTTACGGTAAAAATATGTTGGCTCATTAACTGTGAAGCTAACCAAAGTATTTAATTAACTTAACTCAACTCAGTGGCGCAAAAGCCCATGATAGCCAATGCCTACTGTGCCCATATCAGTATACGTAACTTTAGGCCCTAAGGTGCATGAGTAGATGTTCCGATTAGGTGGTCAATCTGAAGGGAACTTCCCAGTGTTAAGTTCCCAAGCAAGCTTGGTACTCATTTACCGACCAACTGAGTTTATGAAAGGCCGAGTTGACCTTGCCCAGCCCGTGGTTTGAACCTCGGACCTGTTGTGTGGAAGCGCGATGCACTACCACTCAGCCCCTGGGCTTTCCTAGACCTTAATCTTTTTGTTTTAATCTTTTTAATAATATTTTAACTCTCCCGCGTTTCTATTTTCATGTAAAACACCTGGTAACAGATTTTTTTTTTTTTTTTGTTTATTCGTTATATGTGTGAATCGAATCATGAATGAAGTTTGGTTTGTTAAAACTTTGTTCTCTTGCTAAAATTCTTATGTCGGAATTCTGTTTTTAATTATCTATTCGGTGCTCCTCATTCCTGAATCCTCTGTAACTACTGTGTTCTTAAATTCTTCAGATTAACTTCCATCTCGATTTAAAACGCACATCCCGCTAATTCGATTTAAGAGGTCTCAGGGGTGTTAACTTCATCTCGGGGGCTGAAAATATAAACAACTTTCAACTAGATATAATTATTTGAAATTAAAATTAAATAATTTGAACCTTTTACACATTATTTATAAAGGAAAGAAGCTTCAAAAAAGTGTAAAATGCTTAAAATATAATCATAATTAAAAAAAATTATAAGCATATGAAAATAAGAAACATTTTTGTAAGAAAAATTTATTAAATTTTCCGTTGCGCATTATATTTTCAAAATTAGTAGCTCTTATACTAGTAATAAGTTGATTTATAAAATTAAATGTATCCTCTTATCACGCTGTAACTATTTTTATACAAATAGAATAATAAATTATAATTTTTAAAAAAATAAAAAAATTACAGTTTTATAAAATAAAAGTAGTTAATTTCAAAATTTTAATAGTTAGTTTGAACAACGAAAGATATATACTACCAAAATTAGGTAGAGTTTTGGGAGTATTGCACATTTTATAATTCTATGAAGTTTCGTGCATCAAAAGCTATTATTTTAGAAAATAGCATGCGCAACGTAAAATTTACTTAATATTCATTGCAGAAATGTTTCTTAATTTCATATGCTTATAATTTTTAAAATTATGCTTATATTTTGAAAATTGTGTACTTTTTTGAAACCTTCTTCCTTAAAAATAATGTGTAAAAGATTCGAATTATTTAATTTTAATTTCAAAGAATTATATCTATTTAAAAATTGTTTGTATTCTCCCCCCCTCGAGACGAAAACACCCTTGACACCCCTTGTTAGATTCTACATCCACAAAATACTGAATATGTTGTTGTTACTTATGCCACCTGATCGACAATAACATCAGATCAAGGCCCAAGAGATTCATCGCGGCAAAGGGCTAGATTTTTACGTTTGTCATTATCCGTATCTCCGAGAACAATACAGGTGACAGTACAATTTTGCTCGGTTCCACCTCAATTTTGAGGGAGAACATCCCGGTGGTGGGAAGGGCCCTCCCACCTCTCTTCTCCTTCCACCAACCTCACGAGGAGACTTAAGGCTCGACGGCTGTTTAGAGTACCCCCCCCCATACCGCAAAGGCACTATACAGTTATAAATATAAACTCTAAGATAATACCAACATTAAATGCAATCTTGGTGTTCAGTTTATTTGAAATAACTGGCATTAAATACACATACTCATTTCTTCCTGGTAAAACACTATTTATGACGAAAATTGTTAAATAAAGGCATTAGATCTGGTTAAGATACTTGAACCATAATTTATGAAATATAAAATTCTGCTCAGTTCCATTTAATTCTGTTCCATTTAAATTATTTTTTAAAAGTGAGAATTTTTTTATTAAACTATTATTACGGTGTACCAGTATTTCTTATCTTAATATTATGTTACTCCGTCTGTGCATAAAAATGTGCATTAAGAACTTCAATGGGCAGTGGTGCACACAAAAGGGGGCGGGTTTGGACCCCCTCCATCGCCCTTGATTTTTTTCGATTGATTATAATTCCATGCACATAATATAATTAATCTTATTCATAAATGCTAATTATTTATTCAATAATTTATTTATTACTGTTTTTTTTTTGTTTCCGACAATCGACAAAATATATATATATGTGTGTTTGGTGGCGTATTGGAGGAATGATACGAAAATTGTGGATTTTCGACCTTCGACCCCCCTTTTGAAAAATTCATAAGTGTGCCACTGTCATTATGTGTTGTACTTTAAATGTTTTTCAGGCTTTTTCATATTCCGAAATATTCTTAAAAAATGCAATTAATTATTACGATTACTGTAATTTTTTTTCAAAATATCTCAAACATAAATTGAACAAAAAACAACTAGGAGATATATTTTGAATTTTTTCAAAAATTCTCAATCAAATTTGCATAAAGGAGAAATAAAATAAAACTATTCCCTACATTGAAGAGTTTTGAGGAATACAATTTTTCTTAAAATGTATCGCTATATTATGTATCTGTAAATTTATTAATTAATGCGACAAATAAATATGATTATATTTAAAAGATGGCGCCACATATCATGCTCTGTTTTAAACTCGACTCTTTATCGTTTTCTCTTTAATAAAAAGTGATAACGGTTTAATCGAGCTACTGATCTATTCCACTACAGTCGTCTTGACATGTATGTAAGTATGTGTTTATTTTAAGCAAATTTAATTCTTATTTGGCGGTTATTTTTTTGCTTATTGTTTTATTTTAAGAATAATTTAATCACCAATTTGAAAATCCGATTATGAGTCCTCCTATTTTACACGATTTTACAAAAGTAAACGAACTTTTGAAATCCCTATCTCCGAATTTTAAATTTGACATTTCTGAAAATTGGGAAATTCCCGTTTTGAAGGATGACGATGTCGTCTGGAGTATTGTTTTAGCTTACTTAAATTCCTTTCCACCGTCTAAAAATGAGTTAACTCGCCGTTTAGACTGTCTCGTTGGTCATCAAAAAGGAAATAAAAACTTGGAAAATTTTTTCAAAAACCTCAATCCATTTCTTCACCGAACTGCATGTTTCGGAGATGAATTTATTATTAATACAGTAAATATATTTAAAAATCAATTAGAAAATTCAATACAAAGATATGATAATATTCTTCGTACTTTTTTGGTGAAAGATGAAAAGTACTTGGAAATTTCCACTAGGTTGTTATCATGTAACATCATAGTAATTTCTGTTCTACCTAATGAGAAAAGGTTTATTGTACGTGTTTTCCCCCAAGTCCCTCCACTTTTAATTTACCCAAAATATATTTTACTAATTCATCATCCCGGAAAAATGAAACACAGTGACAGTTTTTCTTTTTGTATACCAAAGGAAGTAGGTTTACCCAAACAAAAACTAGCCCTGAGTGAAATCTTAGAAAAAGCAACGATTTCTCGAAAGGTTGTTGAGAAAATCGGCAGTTTGCCAAATATTTGCGAACATTTTCTTGTCACTCTTCTGAAAAGCGATTATGGACAGGAAGTACAACTCATTTACAAGTCTTTGTATGTTTTATCGAAATTAAGCGATGCTGGTTTTGAAACCGATCCTAGGAAAAAGGACATTGAAGGCAAATCTGCCTTACATTATGCATTGATGATGGATAAATGGGATCTTCTTTTTTTCTTATACGATCATGCTGCTAATACATGTTTGCAAACACAGAGTTCTGTTCGCATTCCTGATCCTACAGTGATTGAAAATTTACTGTGCCTGAAAGACTGCTTGCAATCATTAGAAAAAGATATAAAATCTTTAAAGATTAACGAAAATTTAGAATATTTAAAAAAATTAGATGAACTGCAGCAGTTTAATAAATTTCAGATTGAAATTAGTGGGGAAATAAATACAGTTCGACAAACCAAAAATTGTTATTTTGAAAAGGATGAACACTTCGAGATTTTTCAGAGAAGGGAAATAATTTTAAAAATCTTGGAGGTTTACAGAAATTATTTTCATTTCGTTGATGATAATGCTCTTTCAAAGTCGAAGGATGGTTTATTTCTCTTTGAAAAGTTTTATCAGAATCGGAACTACTTTGATAAACTAGATTTCAGTTCCGCAGTAATATTTTTTGATAACTTATTCCTTTTAAAAGAAAGATTAAAGCTTGTAGATAATGCATATTTAGAAATTGAATCGAAATTCTTTCTTTACGTTTTTTGTAAAAAATATTTGGAAAATTATGATAAAAATAATGAATTTTTAAAAGAATCCCGCTGGATAGCATTTCAGGAACAATTATCGTTACAAAAACAAATGTTTATCTTTAGAAGATTTTTGGAGGAAACAGAAATTTCTGGAGAAAACATAATTACTTCAGTGCCTGAAGACGAAGTTTACACATTAGTTAACTTACCAGAAATTTATGGGCAGTTTCTTTTGTATAGATTGCAAAATTATCTAGATACTGTAGCTAAAATTAAGATCATGAATGAAAAATCAGTCTTGATTATTGAAAGGTCATTACAAGTAATTGGGGAGAGTTTTAAAGAAAGCAATTTTAAATCTATTCAAAAAGTTCTATCTCAAGCTTTGCCAAATGAATTTGTAAGTATTGCAAAACAAATAAGAAATAATTTGATTCATTTTAACCATTTTGATTTATTACATCGAAACAATGCCGAGAAAAATTTTAAATTATTAAAAGAAATAAAAAAAGAGCTAATACAATTTAGAAAACTTCTTTCTCCAATAATTTCTACTCATCAGTATCAAATTAATCAATTTCTCAACTTGATGCTCCTGAAATCCCTCTCTAAGGCTCGTAGAAAGGAAATGCAGAACAAGGCTGGAGACTATCAAAGAAAAAAAATTGTTCAACAAAAATCGCAGTCGAACGAAGTCAATAATTCTCAAAATAATGGTTTGTACAGTTTACTCCAAATGGGAATTAAAATTCTAAACCAAGAAACAGATTTTTTGAATAAAAATTCTATTAACTTATATGGATATTTTATAAAGAATCTAATTTCTGCTGTTGAAGTAGAACTAAAACGCTTGCAATCTGAAAGTTTGATGACAGATCAAGATAAGAAAAGACTTGATGATTTATTTTGGAACCTGGAATCCTTTTTGATATATTTAACTAAAGATAAAAAACTTGAAGAATACCGAAGGAGACTACTGAACAGAATTCAAAACAGAGAATGTCTTTTTTCAGGAATTAGAAGAAAAAAACAGTACTCACGGAAAAATAAGAAATGTCTTAATCCAAACAGTGAAATTTCTGATGTGGAAATATGTGTAGATGGACAAACCGAGATATTAAGCTCTATAAAACAATACAATGGCACATATAGCAAGGATTCCCTAGATAATACACAAAATGAAATTTTGTTTGAAGGTGCTATAGATTACGAATATTCATCAACAATGAAAGAAAAGGAAAAACTGATTTCTACTGATGTATTCGAAGAAGATGATTTAGCATTAAGAGCCTATTTTAGTTGTGATTTGAATAATGACGAATTCATAAGTGAGAAAGAAGAAAAAGATTCTTTCGATGGAATTTTCGATATATCAGCATTAATCGAAGCAAATAAAAATGAATTGAATGTCGAAGACAATTTAGATGCAGATTTAATTGGAACATATAATATTGTTTCCAAGAAAGGTGAATATTTAGATTTGCGTGAAGAAGATTCCACAACAGAATCTAACCTTAATGATCAAACTATGGTAAATAATGTTGCCATACGCAATGAATGGAATCTTAGTGAAGTTTACAACATTACGGAAGATAAAATAGAAGAGGCGGAAATTAAAGAAAATGAAGACATTTCTAATATTTTGGTAAACAACTCTCAAGCAGTTATAACAGATTATAAAAAAATCATGAAGGATATATTCGAGAAATTTAAAGAAAAAACAGGAAAAGAATTTTGCTTCAAAAACATTGAGAAATACAGCAAGATATTGAAAGGATGGACATTCTTAAGTGATGTAGAAACAAATGGAATCTTGAAGAGCGTTCCAGAAAAATTTAAGAATACAGTTTATACGAAACAAAAATTGGCAACCTTGCTAAGCGAAAAAAATATTCGTCTTGAAGAAATTAGCAAAGAGTTGGATAAACTACATTTGAAAGACAAAGAAAAGAGAGAAATAATTAATGATATCGAAAGTGGCATAACCGATCACCTCTACTTCATTAACTCACTTCCGGATTATTTTTCAGATCTTAAAATCAAAATTGATGCCGGTGATATAAGTAAAAAAGAATGCAATCTGTTTTGCGAAAAACTGAAACTATCAGACGATTCCAAAGCTATTCTTCTAAAATTAATGCGTGGTCAAAATTCTAAGGTTAAAGGCAACATGTTTGAATTTTTCAGAAACCGAATAAAATTACTGAAAAAAATTTTAATTGATGAAAATGAAGATATCAAAGTACTCTGGGAAAATGCCACATCTTTACGAAGAAAGAGATATTTGCACGATAAATTAGTTCATATATACGTTAATGATTCAACAGTTCAGTCTTCGGTTGAAATGTTGCTTTCTGATTGTATGAATATTATTAATAGTAAAGAGTTGAAGGAACTGTGGCTCAAAACAACAAAGTTGTTCAATGGAATAAGTTTACGGAATGTTATAGCACACGGTAATCCATTATTAGAATCATTAGGAAGATTACTTGATCCAAATGATTTGCCATTTGAATTAGTGGGGAAAATGTTAATTTTGATATCAGATGAGCCAGTTATTGATTGCATGCAGTATATACTAGAAGAAACAGAATATCCATTCGCTAGATTTGTAGAACTTGTGGAAGATGATGAAGATGAACAGTTTAAGGATTTGCGTCAAAAAATAAAGGAATGCAAACGCTGGAAAGATTATGCATTTTTAATTGAAAGATAATGTTAAACATCATCGGTAAACATTGAGCTTTATCAATAAAAATATCTTCATGAAAACCAAAATTAGAATGTGTGCGTTCGATTTGTATACCAACATTTTTTGTATATTTTTACCAACATATATATGTGTGTGTGTTATAGGATTCCAAAATAAATATTCAAATTGATATAATTCCAAATTTTATAATCTAATTTAACATGTTAGATGTTTATCTAAGTAATTAAAAATGTACTTGTTATTATATTAATTGAAAATTTTTCTACGTTTAAGTATTAAAAGAAGTATATATATATATATATAGAATTAGTTTATTTTCTATTCTAAAATTGTATTTCTTATGTTTTCTTTTATCTAATTTGTTTTAAAACTTGCCATTTTTCAATCATATTTTTTCTCTTTATAATTTTACCAAATTCCTAAGCTAGAGTTATAATTTATAACTCCTTGAGTAGAGGAGAGCAATATTAACTTCTTTTGTTTATTTTATGTTAAATCTCTTGCATTAGTTTATACTTATTTTTAAAAATAATTTTTAATTGTCTACTGTCTTGCAAATTGAGAAGAACATAGAAATTATTTTACATGGCATATTAGTATTAATAAATCGTCATTTTTAAGGTACACCTCCGAAAACAGGAATTCTATTTCTGGAAAATTCGAATTTTGAAATCCATTTGAAGAATATTTCTTCGAAAATATAAATAATTTTTTTAATAACTTATATTAGAATAAAATATAATAATACAAATAAAAAAATAAGAAATAGATCTCATGAATAATAAAAGTAATAAATTAATTTCTATATTAGTGAGATGTTTTCTAATTTTTAATATCTATGATTCATTAAATAAATATATAAAAAGCCTTCATAATTTGTATTATATAATTCCTACCTGGCTGATTCTGGGAAAGTGTTCAAAAATTCCAACTTTGACAAAAATAGAGCAACGTAGAATAAATACCTTAAAAAAGACTTTAAAATATTTATTTGTATTTAGATGTATTTTATCAAATAAAATACTGATTAACATTTCCTGGGTTTTTGTTTACAAATTTATCAAAAGATACTCTCGAATGATACTCTTTTTCTTTTCTTTTGATAACGAATTCAGAAGCATGCTGTGTGTTTTTTTTTCCATTTCCATTTGAGTTTTTATTTTAGTTTTCCATAGTTTGTTACACAAGATACATGAAAAATTCTTTACTATTCCTTATGTACAAAATTTTAATTCTGAGTTCGTTATCAGAGTAGTTTTCTCAAATTTGTGTTTTCTATTCATCTTTTGTAAAAGCTTAATCAAGTCGTGATTCTACAAAGGTTCTGAATAGGATTGCTTAAACTCATCGGTATCTTCTTTACTGACATTGGAGTTGAATTCATGTGATTATAGAATTTAATTTTTAAGTTCAACACAAAATGGCAAATTGAAAAAATAGAGCGTTCGAGGAAAAAATGAAAGACAGCTGCTATATTTATAAATATACTTAAAATTTTCCAATTTATTTTAAGTGTTTGATTATTAAATGGAATTAAAATTTAATAAGAAATAAACACTCATTAATTTTATATAAGTAGAAGATTGCCATTCAAATTGGAAAATAATTCAATTAATAATATTTTTTATGCTAGAATATTGCTTCTGCTTTAGATCTGCTAAAATTGTATTTTTGAATATCTGTATACGTAATATTCCAAAGTAGTTTGATATATTGGACTCTCAGTTAGAATTAATTTAATTTTTTCTAAGCCCTGTAATAAGTATTAATAATAAAAATGGATAAAGAAATGCTGTTCAAACCATTTAATTAAGTATATCTTTAATAATAAAATATATTATAAACATGTAATAGAAAAATTTATATATCGTTAAGTTAATTCCTAATTTGAATGAATGAATAGAAAGTATTTTATTAGCGATTGAAATTTTTGTACAAATATATATATATATATATATATATATATACATATTTGTTCAAAAAAGAATAAAGGAATGCTGAGCAAACCATTTAATAAAGTATATCCTTAATAATAAAAAATATTATATAAACAAGTATTATCAAAAAATTTTTTAAGTCAATTTCTACTTGGAATGGATAAATAGAAAGTATTTTATTAACAATTGAAATTTTTGGACAAATATATATATATATATATATATATATATAAGGAGAGAGTGAACTAATAGTAGGAATTGAAAAAAGAGCATGATTTGTTTGCAACAATGCACACACGGTTTGGCTGAAAAACCAGTTTTCGAAGCCAGCATTTGTCATTGTTTTAACAGTTACATTGTTACAACAATGGAAACGAATCTAAGTTAGTGCCGAAAACTGGTAATTAATTTAATTAACTAACCAGTAATTAATGAATTAATTTTTGAAAAAATTGTATTAACATCAAGTGTCATCCATTACAAGTTAAAAAAATTATTCGAACTTGATTGGATGAATAGAAAGTATTTTATTAACAATTGAAAATTTGAACAAGATATGTATAAATATATATATATATATATTGGGAGAGAGTGAATTAACTTCTACTTTTACTGAATTCTAATGTGCTATTTTTATTTAAATTTATTTCAACTCACGTTGGCGACGCGTGGAAGTTAAATGAGTGGAGTGCCTTCTCATGTGTCTTCCTTGAGAAGGCTTTATTTGGCAATGGTTCAGAAATACGTGATCCTTCGCCAATAGCCTTCATGTTGCTTTTTAGAGGGACGTTAATAAAACACTCAATTTATTTCAATAATAAGCAAATGAAGCATTTAACTCATAATGTGTTATTTTGATTATTCTAAATATTAAAACCGAATCCAAAATTTTTAGAACAAAATGAAATTTTTTTTTTAAGGATTAACGGGATAAACCATGATTATTAATCTTTAGATTCAAATGTATCCAAATATGCCTTAGGATATCGCGACCAAATTATTTAGATTTGAACAAAAGAGAACAATAATCGATTCTTTCAAAATCTTATAATTGTGGTTATATATTATAAAGTGTGGTTATATATATTGTGGCTATATCCATAAATTGTGGTTACCACAATCTTAAATTTTAAAATTGTGGCTATTAAAGGCATCAGGTTCTTGAGACAAGTATTCAGAAATGAATACTTGTTTCAAGAAACTGTTGCCTTTAATTGATCGATGCCACATTTAGAAGCAACACGATGGTTGTTGACAATGAATCTCCTCTTTGAATTATGGTCAAATAGCGAAGATATCTGTGAGCTGGCATTCCGCTCTGTAAACTTCCACATCATGCTAACGTAAGGAATTTCAAACTTGAAAAATGCAATGGCATCAGCTTTGTTATATGATGTGTCTAGTGACATTACGTCTCTAACCAATGATACAACTGCTTCATAACTACTCTGCTGTCCCTATCACATAAAGACTAACATCAATATATGTTGTTTTGTTTGTATTTTTTACTAAAATTTCATCTAAAGCAAATATGAACTCATGTGATTGAAAAAGATATCTAAAGGTTGCACATAAATAATTATGTCATGAATATTCTTTGTAATTTGAAATTTTACTTTTTATTGTGTGTTTATCTAAAGGTACTTCACGTTGTTTTTCCCAAAATGACCAATTTTGTATGTGCAAAAATCAGCAGAACTTGCGATGAAATACATAACTAACTCAATTTTCATTTAATTGATATCCTATACTCTTTCAAACAGTAGAATATTGGGATTAAATTTTTAACTAATTCAAGTTTCATTTAATTAATATTATAGTATTTTGTGATGTATAAACATATAATACTCTAAGTTAATTCTGCATGGTTTTGAATTTAATCTTTTAATCAAATTTCATTCAAAAACTTAATGTTCTTAGGCTGTTTTCTCTTTATGTTAAAGAAAAGGACCCGAATATATGGAATATTTTTTCAGACATTATAGTACTACAACATTAATATTACTTTCTGGCTGCGCTCTCCGATAGAGAATCATTAATTTTATCATACTACACATTTTTATCCAAGAATGACACTTTTTTCCCCCCTGTTATATCAAATGTGTTTCACATTTTCCCTCCTATACCATAAACCTGCATGAGCTATCTATTTACATGTTAAAAAGAAAAAATAATTATTTAAGATTTTGAAATTTTAAAAGGATTATATTATAAACAAATGAAAGAATTGCCTTGCTGCAAATTTTCATAAAAATTGAGGCTTTTTTTTTCTGTCTGGAAATATGCTCCGCGTTTAATCCTGTTTCTCGTATTAGCGAAAATATCCTTAATAAAGCTGTTTAATCTCTTATACTTTGTACTATTTCTTATTTATGTACTCCATTTGTCAGTTTTCAATTACAAGTCCCAAAAGTTTGTACATTAAAATAGTTTTATAATATTTAAGGATGGGACTTGTATATTGTGAGAAATAATTCATTAAAAAAATCGTGTATTGGTTGGTTTAAAAATGAATTCGAAAATGTAGTGTGTTTCAAAAAATTATATTGATAACAAACATGTTGCATAGTTGCTTATGAAGAAAAGAGTGTATTATTTCTGAAATCCATTACCAATGCTTTTAAATACTTTTTATTGCCTCTTAAGTGCCATTTAAATGTAATAAAAAATTTGTCGATGTAAATTTATTACTATGTATGCCATTATTCAGAATGTTATTAATGTGTCACGATCACGCTTTTATTTAGCTAAGAACAGTGAAATTTATGTATTTGTATTATTTATGTGTGTATTATTCAATCATTCTTATTAATGAAAAAATTTGTTACAAATCTCAGCAACTTGGTGAAACATTATTAGTGATGACATACCATCGATCACCCTTTTATTTAGTTAAGAATAGCGAAATTTATGTATTGTAATATTTTTGGGTGTATTATTCTATCATTCATATTAATGAAAATTTTTTGTTTATAATCTCAGTAACTTGGTAAAATATTATTGGTGATGACACGCCATCGATCATATTTTTATTTCGTTAAGAATAGAGATATTCATGTATTTGTATTAATTATATTTATGCATTATTCATTTATTCTTGTAAATCAAAAGATGTGCTTATAATATCAGTAACTTGGTGTAACATTATTTGTGATGACTTACCATCGATCACTCTTTTATTTAGTTAAGAATAGCGAAATTCATTTATTTGTATTATTTTATTTATGTATTATTCAATCATTCTTATTAATGAAAAATTGTGTTTATAATCTCAGCAACTTGGTGAAATATTATTAATGATGACTTACCATCGATCACCCTTTTATTTAGTTCAGAATAGCGAAATTTATGTATTTGTAATATGTATGTGTGTATTATTCATTCATTCTTATTAATGAAAAATTTTGTTTATAATCTCAGCAACTTGGTGTAACATTATTGGTGATGACAGGCCATCAATCACCCTTTTATTTAGTTAAGAATAGCGAAATTCATTTATTTGTATTATTTTATTTATGTATTATTCAATCATTCTTATTACTGAAAAATTTTGCTTATAATCTCAGCAACTTGGTGAAATATTATTGATGATGACTTACCATCGATCACCCTTTTATTTAGTTCAGAATAGTGAAATTTATGTATTTGTAATATGTATGTGTGTATTATTCATTCATTCTTATTAATGAAAAATTTTGTTTATCATCTCAGCAACTTGGTGAAATATTATTGGTGATGACATACCATCGATCACCCTTTTATTTAGTTAAGAATAGCGAAATTTATGTATTTGTAATATGTATGTGTGTATTATTCAATCATTCTTATTAATGAAAGATTTTGGTTATAATCTCAGCAACTCTTGGTGTAACATTATTGGTGATGACACACCATCGATCACACTTTTATTAAATTGAGTATAGCGAAATCTATGCATTTATTCTTATAAATCCAACATTTTGTTAATAATCTCAGCAAATTGGTGTAATACTATTGATGATGTCACATTTCATGACATATTTTTGTGTAAAAACTTTAATATTCCTATTTTACTGTGAAGATGACAATATTTGAATCCTAAATTGAAGAAGAGACAATATTTATATGTAATTACTCAAAAATGTTTACATTTGTTGAACTTGCATGGAATTCTATATGATTGATGTTCAGATTATATACGAAAATATTTGAAATTTTGAGTAATTAAATATTTTTACAATTTATACATGTATTTATACGTAACCTAACTCGGAATACATTTTCAGGCTGGAAAAGGACCCAGTTTTCATCTAAATTTTCCAAAATTTGAACTTGTGCATGCGGTTTTTACATTGTGTTTGTAAAGTTCAAAAGCATTACATTAAAATGCAATATTTCGCTTTTAAAATTATTGTGAAACACCCATCTAGTATTGCAGCATAGAAGACGGAACATAAAACAAATTTTTTACTAGAAAAAAATGATTTATTTAAAAAGAAAGGTGTTCTATTATTAAATATGTTGTTCTCTATAGGATTGTGCACTAAAAAAAACACATTAATAATCTACCTGAAAAAAATGTACCGAGTTTGGCTCTATTTTTCAACATTATGTGAAATCAGCATTGTGTTTGTTCGTTGTGATTTAAATATTCGCTTATAAAATTTCTGCTTATATTGAAACATCGCATAAAAAATGTGGACATTTATATCTTTGAACCGAATCATTAATAGGGAAGAAGAATTTCTATGGGGACGATTTTACTGGAGGAAAAAATCAGTTCCAATACCTTTAGTTGTAAATTCTTTTAACAAACCATCAAACTTTTCAAAATTCTATGAGTGACTTATTTTATTATTTGATAAAAGGTGGTATTTTTTAAAATCTGTCCTTTCAAGAAAAAATTGAAACATAAAAATCAGAAGTAGAATATGAATTATTTATAGGAAAAATGAATACAATTAAAAAAAATAAAGAGACATTTAAATGCACTGAGTCCTTTGAAACTCAAAAAGAATACCTTAAAGAGCCGAAAAATTGTTCAAATATAATTAACTTTATTGATAACAACAGATAATTGCTTGTAGTATTTTTTGAAATAATTTTTATCGATACATTTGGCTATTTTTTAATATCCTGGAGTCTCCTAAAATGACGTTTAAGTATTTTTTTTTCAATTTCACAGATTTTAATTAAGATAAATAAACTATTAAGCAATAATATTTTTCATGAATAGATGCATGCTATCAAGTATTACTATTTAATGATGCAGACTATATTGGTTTCTCAATAAAACCCTTGATTTTAGCAATGAATCTATTAGTTTAAGATTTTTAGAAACAAAAATAATCATTAAATTGTAGTTCAGTCAAAAGAATATTGTGTGTGTGTGTATCTTGTCATGTTTTCTCAGCGTGTCCCGAATTCATTGATGTACATTTGTTAAGGATAATTTCATCTAAACTTGAAGTGTAAAAAAATTGTTAAAGCTGCTTCTGAATCCCTTTCATTGTGTAGAATTGTGGAAATTTTATCAGTCTAACAATTCATTCGTTCCTGAATGTACTTATTTTTAATTGAAAATTTCTTTTATTTTAAAGAAACAGGGTTTTGTATTTTCCAACAATTGTCGAGTACCACATTATGTGATGAGAAAATGCTTATTTTTGTGCTTATATTGATTTGGTAGTAAAAACTTATAAGCATATAGTTTATACAAAAAAAATTTGATTAAATAACATCGAATTTTCTTGGAATTGTTTAATTGTGATAAAAGTGAATATATTTTAAAATAAATTATTGTATTTTAAACTCTTGACAATATTTATGGTTTAATAAGTTTTTGAATGTTGTATGTTACAAATGTTGAGATCCCCCAACTCTTATAAGAAAAAATAAAAAATGTTTTGTGGCATCAGTTTTATCACTGACGAAAATAAATAGTTTATTTTATAGAGTATTTATTTTAATTGCTGTTACATCATAATATATGTTATTAAATGACTACATAAATAACATTCAACATTTTCTTAAAATTATTTTTCCTTTTCTTTATTTGTGAATGCATTTTATGTATTTATTACACATAAATATAAATTGTACATAAGTAATAATCAATATTAAAACTTTTTCTTGTGTATGTGAAAAATATTTCAGTGTTACGTTATTTCAAAAAGAAATGAATAATTTTTTTTCATACATTTTTAGAAAATATGATGATATATTGCATTTACTTTTTTTGTCTGTAGAATTAATTAAATACTCTGATGATTGACATTTTTAAAATGGGTTCGACTCAATTTAAGGGCTGAAGTTCAGGCCTGAGTTTCAATCGATACTTCAATCAAAGAGTTTTTTAAAACAATTTTTTTAAGGGGCTGCAGGGTATTTGTACCTTTGTAGACCTAGTACATTCCTCAGGAGTTGTTATCACCTTTTAGTGTGGCAGCATATAAGCGATACCAATTACCGCAGGTAGTTTTAACTCCTAGTTTCCTCTCTGGACAGAGGCACCTGAGCTCTGACAATGCGAAATTTGTGTGCTTAGGAATTTAGTTTTGCCGAGAGCATTCAAGCCAAACGGACAATCAAGGGATTTTTTACATGCCGCATAATCATACGACATGGACGCTGTCGATTTTCTGCATCATGAAAATCCACCGACTTGGGCCGGGGTTGAACCTGCAACCTTAGCGACAAACCAACGACAAGCCAGCGACAAACCAACTACGCCATCCAGCCTGCTCGCTAGAACAAAAGAATTTCCTATTCAACTGCTGGCTGAAAATTGGAATTATTGCTTTAATTACCTTCTCTCGAACAACTTGGGAACATCGGCTCATCTAAAAGAAGGATGAGTCTTTATAGATATTATCAAATCCACACATTTGCCGTTTCTTACCATGCAGCTGTGATTCCATTACGAGGTTTTTCCTTAACTGTGGATTTAACCTGATGTTTTTAGAAGGACATTTTTATTCCTTGACGAGGAAAAACAACAATTTTATTCTTTTCTACGTTTTTAATGACGTTGGATTTCCTGACTTTATAAACAGTAAATTCTAAAAAACCCAGGTTTCAGACTGTGTTTATTTGCTATGAAGATAGTGAATTATTTCGAAGCTGAGATATAATCCTGGGCTCTATGTTAATGCTGCCAATTTTATAAAGATGGACAATACAAAATTCTGTGTCTTCTAAAAAAAGATAAAGCTTCATATCGCATGCTTCTTGTTTGAAAGCATTTTAAATTTGTCATGTTTTCAATCTTGATGTAAATATTAAATTTCAGTCAAATTGTATATATTTTTAGAGTTCCTGACTGATTAAATTACAAATAAATAAATAAATAAATAAAAGTTGTTGATGGAAAAAAAACCAGTTGTCTACTCATTTTTTAAAGAAACAAACATGTATTTTACTTAATATTGATTACAGAATAGGATGAAATAGTGTATCTGGAAGGAAGGGGAATTATCTTATTATGTTTTTAAAAAAATAACTGCAAAAATAATTAAAATTCACTATGCTTTTAGACTGACACTGCTTTAAAAATTTGCCTATTACTTGGGTCTTGATAAACATCACACTCTTAGGTAGGGGTGGTCAACCTTTTTGGGAAGTGAGTGAATATTAACGTCGCACTATTCAGCTACACGAGGGCTTTTTGGCGACAGACTGCGTAATCTTGAACCATGGTCAAGTGACGTGGATGACACCTGAGCTGGAACCCTCTCTCCTAACTACCACACCACACCAACGGGAGGACGTTTGTGCTCTCGACAGTGCATCTCTCCCCTACACGGCGGGTCTTTAGTGGTACCGGGCTCGAACTCATGACACGCTAGCCATGATCCGATACAATGACCACTTGGCTACCGCGGCCACACCTTTTTGGGAAGAGTGCCATTATCGGATGAAAAAATGTTTCACGTAGGGATGTCTTAAAGCCGGGATCGGCATTAAGTCGATCGCGATCATCCGGTGGACTACTAAGACATTTTGGGGAGATCGCCTTTTTCTAAGTCCTAAGACACGCTTACTAAACGAAAATTATTTATGGAACACTGATGTCAGCTAGATTTTAGAATCGTCTTTTCACAATTGATGCGACTGTGTTTACTTAAGCAAATGATCCGATAAATGCTTAGGCGACACATGTACCTTCACTGGAAGCAAACGATGACCCTTAGCACGTTCAACTCGCCGACTGAAGGGGAGAATAGATGTTGATGATCAGCTCTTCCCGCGCTTTCACGGGATTGGGTTCTTGTGCTGACGTCATGTCCCGCGGACTTGGTAGCTAACAAATTAAGTACAGACGTCGGTTTCAGATTCATCGATTCACATATCTTCTCTGCTCGCTGCATTGAATACTTCCACCGTCTAGCAGTTACTCAGAGTTGCATTCAACTTGACAATCTCGAGTTTTTGTATTAAAAATATAAAAATAGTGTTGTCATATTTTATTAGAAGGGTACAATGTCGAAAACAAGTGTTAAAAAAAGAAAACATACAATTTTAATACAGAATGGCCTCACTTACGTCACTGTGTAGACCTCAATACCTTAAAAACATTAGAAGTAGCCCGAACCCTGGAAAAGTCTGCCCACCTCTGTCTTAAAGCATGGGCCCAGGGCGTCGGCCACAATAGATGCCTCGTCTCGTTCTGGACTCAACCTTAATAAAATCATTATTCGAATAATTCTCAGTCAAATGTTAATTCTGTGTGTGTTCGGTTTGTATTCTCTGAAAAACTGGGAATTTTGGAGGATATGTCAACTGGCTGCATGTGATGACCGTTGTTCATGTACAGGCTTTGGCCTACCACCATACATCATTATTACTCCTTCAGTCAAAAGGCGGCAATCGGTCGAGTTGGTTTGTGCGACTGTAAGTCATGCACATTTATTTGTCTTGGGTTATTGTTTATTCGAGTATTTGACAACGTATGCTATGTACTGCCCACTTTTAAGGGCCATAGGTAGGGCCTATATTTGTGTAGGGTCCCAGGGCCTCGAAAGTCTTAAGACGTCTCTGGCTAAGCGTGCCCCCCCCCCCCACTTCCAACTTTTCGAACAAACAAAAAATATGAAAAGGTGAAAAAATGTTACTTATAGGCATATTATGAAATTTTTACGCCAATAGCACATTTTTTATGCAATTCTAAGTAGTGAAAATTTAAAAATAGTTCAATAAATAAGAGAAAATAAAAACTTAGGTTTTATAGTTAATAAAATGTTTACAAGTCCAAAATCAATTAAATTAGATATAAAAAATGAGTAACTCTAAACAGTTAATTCTAAATAAAATTATTAAACAATCAGTACTTGCTTAGTACAACTTTGAAATTTGTGGATTTTTTTTTTTTTACCAAGTCATCTAAACTGGGATTAGTTCTCTTGAAAATGTTAACAAAATTAGATTGTCTAAGGTGTAAATCAATTAATTTTGAGCGACATTTTGATTTAATTATGTGCATAATGGAAAACATTTATTCACAAACATGTTGATTCAAATCTACAATAATAACTTACAATCAAATCACGTAAATTTAAAAAATAGTTTGTTCATACAAATTTCCAATGTTCAATACAATATCAATTATTTGAAGTTAAATAATTTTCTTACATTTGCTTTTCTGTGTAATATGTTGCCGTAGATCAATAATTTAGATTGGGATTTCAGTTAGTTAATAATTAACGTCTTATGGAGAAATTTTTTTAAAAAAAAGGATTTGTGACGAGATCAGCATTTTTTTTTTTTTATCATCTTAAAAATCATCAAACCTAACACTGAATGAATCTTGCAAACATAGATATTAAATTTTTAAATCTACCATAGCTTGAAACATTATTAATTTTAGTAGATAGTTCCTGCAATTAATGTGAAACGGGTGAATATTTCTTCTCCAAAATGGTGACAAAAGAGAGCAAAAGTTTGTTAACTAAAGAAGATACAATCGACTCTCGATAATTTAAACCTTCGATAATACGAACCTCTCGATAATTCGAAGTATATGCTCAGTCCCTAGAAAAACTCTTGATATTTCGAACTAAAATAATACGTTTTGGTACTCTCAAAATTTCGAAGTAAACTCTGTGGCTGGCCAGACTACACAACACGCTATATAATTCGAAGTTATCTTATAAAACTCTCGACAATTCGAACACTCACTATCATGTGATGTTCTGTAATAAACAGGTTGGAGCTTACAAGTTGCATTGAGTTGTCTCTGAATGTCTAACCTGCAATATAGTTCTTTTGATGACCATCTGTCTGCTACCCCTTCTTAGTGTTTTTCTGTTCCTCAGGCGAAAAGACACTTTTATTGTTTTCATTCCTCAAGTGAACAACAGACTAACCGCACCTGCAGTCAGCCATCCATATATTTCGCTTAACACGTAGCCTTGCTACACATGTGTTCAGAAAGGATGGTCTGCTATTGTGAAGAAGAGATGCATAGGATAGTGTATGAATGTATTATTTTAATACAGGATTTTTAGTTTCTGTAAAATATTTATACTGTATAATATGTACTTTTTAAAAATACTTTAAAATCATTTTATACATATGCACACTTTTTGTTTTATTACATAGTTTCAAATTTAAATTTGTTATAAAAATTTTCTCTTCGTGTATTTTGGGAATTTTTTTCTACCTTCTTGATATTTCGAACCCTTGATAATTCGAAGTTTTTCATTGGTCCCTCCAACTTCGAATTATCGAGAGTCGACTGTATATGACTAACTAAGGTATAAAAAACAAAATCTTTTCCCTATAATCTTAAATTTAAGTGTCCCATAATAGCAATAAGAAAAGCTATGTACAACCGGTTTTCAATCTTGAGCAGCAAACTCTCACTGAGCAGCTCATTGTTTTCTTCCACAACTTTAAGAAACCCTGCCTAAAAATCTAAAATCTCGCGTTTTCCTTTGCAAAGCCAGCATTAATAACAATGAAGGAGCATTCTCTACGTGATAACTTTCTATTGTAATTTATTAATTAATTGTATTTAAAATAAAATTTTAAGGATTTTTTTTTTGTTAAGACAACCACATTTTGATAAAATTGTAAGAAAAATTGCCATTTATTGTTATTTTTCAAATTAAAAAAAATTCACTGCGTCTTCGTGTGCCACTGTTATAACTCCATCGTTCCACATTGTGGCACGTGTGCCACGGGTTGACCACCCTTGCTCTAAAGCAGGGGTGGCCAACCTTTTTGAGAAGAGTGCCACTGTGTGATAAAAAAAAAGTTATGCGTGCCACTTTCAACTTTTGCAACAAACAAAAATATATTAAAAGGTAAAAAAATGCTACTTGTATGCGTATTTTGAAATTTTTACTCAAACAGCACATATTTTATATAAGTCTATAGTGGAAATTTAAAAATAATACAATAAGTAAGGCTAAAGTACGAACTTAAGTTTTATTGTTGAATTTTTCTTTTTGGCTTCAATCAATCAGGTTATAATAAAAATGAGTAACCACAGAGAAAAATATCATTCTAAACAATTATTAAATAGTCAGTACTTTCTCAAAGTGTTTTTTTTTTATTTCGTAGATTTTTTACTGGGCCATGTGCATTAGGATCAATTCTCGGAAGATGCTAACAGAATCGGATTGTTCTAGTTGTACATCAGTTTCTCTTTTTTCTCCAAAATCGACACAAAAATAACCAAAGTGTGTTCAAAAAAGAAGATATAAAATTAATCAGGATTGGAGCAGAACAATTCTTCTCTGTAATTTTAAATTTAAATTATTTAAATGTCTTGTAATATCGGTAAGAAAACATAAATCTCAAAGCCTATCTTCATTCTTGAGAAGCAAACACTCATTGTTTTCTTCCAGATACTTTAAAACACATTTCCATAAATTTCAGAATCTCATGAAGGCACATCCTTCGGAAAACCAACGCACACAACAATGAAGGAGTATTGTCTACAATATAATTCTCTATTGTTATTTAATTAATTGTATTTAAAATAGATTTTGATATTTTTTTTTGCCTGAAACCACCACCTTTCAATAAAACAGTAAAAAAATTAGCATTTTTTATTATCTTTTCAAATTTTTTAATTTTTCAATAAGTCTTCGCGTGCCACTCTTACAATTCTCCCGTGCCACAATATGGTATGCGTGCCGCAGATTGGCCACCCCTGCTCTAAAGTAATACGAGGGCTATTGGTGGTGGACTTCGGCAATTTTTAACCTGGATTAAGTGACAAAGACGACACTTGAGCCGGCACTCTACTCTTTCTAACTTCTACACCACGTCAACGTGAGGACATTGAGCTTCACGACATATTTAACGTGCTTCAGCCGCTCTACATGGCGAATCTTTGTCGACATTTGGACTCGAACTCAAGATTCGTTGGCGACGAATCCATGAACCCTCAGCTACAGCGGTGACTGAAGCTTTGCAGGACGATGATTCTTGAAGTTTTGAGTTAGTAAGAATAACATTTGCCTTATGTTGAGCATTACACAAAATATGAAAACTTCTGAAACTCATCTAAATTCAAAATAAAAAAATCACATTATTATCTCCTCGATTTGTAATGCCGGATGGTTCCTGTTTCCCTCTGAAACCCTTGTCTACTTGCAGACCCGGCTGGGTGTGTGGGAGAAACTGAATGATCACTAGACATGTTTCACACTAATTAATTTATTGACACCAAAGTATCAAGCAGACACAATAACAATCTAATTAAGATAACCGATCAGATAGTAGAGCATGGAGGTGAGATTCAATGAGCAAGGAGGAGGATAATAATACGGACCCTCAACTGATTCCACGAAGCTTAAACACGCTCAATATAAACTACGTCACACACTAATAAGCTAATTTTTAATTAAACAAGGATCACGATACCTGTACTTTTATGAAGCTGATCCTACACTTGAATCCTTGCAGGAGATCCTTATCTAGATTTAATCACTGTCGTTGGATCCACTCTCAGTAATCCTTTTCATGGATAAACTCCGAATGCTCTTCATAATTCCACGATCTTTCACTCTTCAACTAACAAACTAACTCGCCAATTCGTGAATACAGAATGTATATAATATACTTCTTTTGCATAATCACGCTTCCTTACTCGGCGAAAGTTGGTTGAAATAAATATTTTTCCCCAGAAGAATCCCCAAAGAATTGGTAGAGTCGCGTATAGATCCGTCACAGATTGATTACGATGAAATTGTGTTTCAAATCCACGCGAATTTAGCATCAACACCTTCACAACATCAAGAATAACCTTCTCTTCCGTACAGAATCATTCAAACCTCTAGTCATAATAAATGTTTTTGTAACACTGAAATTAAGTTAGAATTCCATGTTTAATGGCACTAAAACCCAAATTGGGTTATTCTATCCCTTAAAATTCCGGAAAGAGTAAAAGAGAGAGAGGAAAAACTTTGTAATATTTAAATTCTGTACTCAGGTTCGACCATTATTTTGCAACCTGAGAATCTTTGAAGTGGATCTATAAGAAAATTGTATTTCAGTATTCCATAACATGAAATAAGGTGTTAATGATAAAATGTTATTATCGCAACAGTTTAGTAATAATAAGATAATATAATGCCGTAAAGAGTCTAGAAATTCACTATGGTAAGATACTAATATATTCTGGAACTTTTCTCAGTTCTCGGGGAATAAATTTTTTTTGAGGTTAGATAAAAAATTTACGGAAAAAGAAATACTAAACTGAATGTCATTGTGGGATGTGGCTTTAGTTGTATAACACAATTGTTAATAAAGATTCGGAATTGATTTGATTTAGTAATCAATATGATTTTTTTCTGACTCGCACAATTTAAGTCATCTTAACATAACCTCAAGGATATTATTAGTTGGGATTGCTTATCTGAAAGCCTTAGAAATAAATTTGTGATTACTGTTTGAAGTAATGCATTCAATTTTTATTGTTTTTTCTGTAAGTAAAAAAAATGTCAGTTTTATCAACTAAATGTTTCAAAATTTTAAATTAATTTTTTTAATATTATATGTATTGGAATTGTTTAATTATGTTTCTCAACAACCTATAAAAATGTAAATTTCCTTTAGGCATTTCTTAACTGTTCAGTTATTAACTTAAAACCTCAAATAAGTATTTCATTTAGGAATATTTCGTGTGTATATATTGGAGGTCCAAATACTTAACATTAGAACTCCAAAAGCAAAAAGAAAAACGACATAAGGTTGAAAATGAATAAGTTTTTATTATTATACTGTGATTAATTTTTTAAATATAACACTGGAGTCTTTATTAAAGACATAGTTGCTTATGTTTTCTTTCACTAATTCTTGTAAATATATTGGACCTAGCTTTTTTTCTAAACTGGCATTAGTTAATGAAGCACGTAAGAGATGAACATTCAAGTATTGCTTCATAAAATTTTGTAGTTTTATAACTTCACGAATCAAAGTTTTCAGATTTCAAATCCGTAATTCAATTCCATTGCTGACTTTACTTTTTGATCAAGCGTAATTTAAGGAAAGAAACACACTCTGTTTAAATGTGTCTCATTCTTAGTGTTAAATATTCAATTCAAATCAAAACTATTGTGTAAGAGTAGGAAAATGAAGCATGCTCATTACTTTATCGAGAGAAAAAAATCTTCAGAGTTAATGAAAGCAAAATTTGTGGAATTATGGAAAGATCTTTAAGATAGCTCTATCGATAAATCGGCAGTTATTTTAAATTGCTATACATCTTTACCGGAACGATTTAATTGCTTGAAGAAAATCCCTTGAGCTCTGGTTTTTACTTTTGGTTCTACATAAATACGTGAACAAATTTTTATTTCATATGAAATATATTTTGAGTCCTCAAAATTGTTTAACAGCTGAACGTCCAGAACCATGTGTTAAATTGGAAGTAATAAATTATACCACTGATATTTCGATATTAAATAAAGTTTGTACGGATAAGGTTCGCATTAAAATTTTAATTTTTTATTTCTCTATATTGCAGGAATACTTTATGTCTATTTCTTATTTTAACAAATATTCTTAAAAAATACATAATATATGCACAATTTAAATTTTTATTCATGTTAAAAGAAAAGTAATATACTGTTGCTTATTTTTACGTTAATAAATATTTTTCACACACACACACAACGATGCAAAATTAATACTTATAAAACTATAAATCTGTATTCTGTACTTCTATTTCCTAATTCTGAATGCATTGCCGAGGGAATCTAATTTTTTCAAATTTTTACTCCTGCGTGGCCCACTGAATCATATTGGTATAGCACAACACAGCTATAAGGTTGTCGACCCTTAATCTAGACCTTTGCTTATGGACGTTTCCAGACAGTGCAGGTTCATCATCATAAATTTTCCTGAAGTTAATGAATTCTTTATTCTTTTTTACATCACTTACAGTTAAATTCCAGTTTCATATTGCTTTGCTAATTTGTCAGCAGTATCTCAATTATCTGGTTTTTGTTGGTTTTTAATTTTGTTTAACATTTAAAACGTTCTCGATTTCGTTCCATATCATTCATTTTAATCAGTAAAATATTTTACTCTACTAAATAACGATAAACAAGACGCAAAAACTAAAGGAATTCATGCGAAAGTGGGAAAGGACGCCTGAAAGGCAATTGAAAAAACAACATTATGATTCCTACTATTCCCTTAAACCAGTGATCTCTAACCACCGGGCCGCGGACCGGTCCATGGATCAGCCAAGGAACCATAAATTATTTCTATTTTTTTTTACTGTGATGTACTTCTCTCGGTTTTCACTTTATATTCCTTTTTTTTTTTTTTTTTGTTGCTGAAATTGTATTTTATTTTGAAGGCATGTTTAAATACAATTAATGAAAAATTGTTAAATGAAAACAATTTAAAATATAAGCAATCAACTCCCCCCCCCCTCTTTAAGGGGTCGTGGTAAAATTATCAAACGTTGACCCATCCGCGGCAATAAAAAGGTTGGGAAGCACTAACTATCAGCTAAACCAAACAAGTGTCTAATTCACACCAGCACTGATTTTACAAGCATGATAAGAGTTAAAATGTTTCGCTTAAAAATATTTTTTTATTATCTTTGTATATCGAAACTGAACTAAACAAACAACTAATGATGTAATAAACAGCAAATATATATTTTGCAGAAACTCTGGCAGCGTTTTTTTTTTTTTTTCTTCTTTTTTCTTTGATATTTTTTTTAGTTTAAAGATCGATACAGAATCTAGCAAACGCTGATAACTAAATAATTTTTTTAAATTAAAAAAACTAGCCTTCAAAAATTTTAGCTTCAAAGATATAGTATAAAAATGAGCAAGAACTGGAAGAAAGAAATATTGATCTCACCTAAAACAACGAAATACAAGATGGGAAATAAGATATAATTCCAACGTAAATAAGGCTAAATCTAAATCCAGATTCGTAATACCTTGGTCGATCAGGTACGATACAAAATGAAGTGCAGTGTCATTTCCTACTCACGGAATACAATATATAAATTCAACAATCTCACCTATTGATTACTTTTGAGAGAAATTATATATTAAAACCAGAAGAGAGGAAGGAAAGAAAAGGAGAGAAAGAAGAGAGGAAAGGAGTAGAGAGAATAGAGGTAGGAGAGGAGAGAGAGAAGATAGACGAAGAGAGAGGACTAAAAGAAGAGAGAGGTAGGAGTGGAGAGGAAAGAAGGAGAAAGGAAAAAAAAGAGGAAGATGTAGTTCGCTTCAATTTAGCACATTTCTATAATCTGACTTCGAGAATTGAGCATGGTTTTTCTCTAAAAATTAGATTGGATAAAACAGAATAAAATTATTCTAAGCAATGTAATAAAAATAAGAATGAATATTACAATTTCTCCCGATTTACGTTTGTTTTAAAGAGAAAAAAAAGGGGGAAAAACACACACACTATGATTTTATTATTATATATTACAATTCTTCGATACACACACACACAATATACAATATATACAGTTTGGAATGTAATGTTTAAAAAAGGTTGAAATGCTTTTTTTACCGGTTATTTAATGGGATATTTTACCTAGTTTTTGTTTTCTGTCTTTGATACATGTGTATTTATTTTGAGTTTACGAGCTTTTCTATCTTCTTGATGGTTATTGCGGATTATGTGGCTTGGATTTTCTTAGCTCAAATACTACGAATTTTTCCTATAAAAAGTTATGGATTTTAAACGAAGGAAGAAAACTACTTAAACTACTACTTAAGTAAGAAAATAAAAAAAGCGGAAAAAGCTATATGGAATGAATTCAATATGGGCAAAAGTAGTAGATTTGCGGATTCAATCTGTTCAGAATGCTACTAAATAAGCTATCAGACGATTTCCTTTTTGTTTCTTTCTTGTCAACAGATGTAGATGTTTTCTGTTATGTCATTTATGAAATTGTAAAAACCTATTTTTATTTTATTTAAATAAATATATATTATAAAAATATGGTTCAGATTCAATACACAAATACCATTGCATTTTTGTGCTAAATAGTACGCAGGTAATTTAAAAAGAGAGCCAATAACAATAAGAATTCTAAATCAAAAAAGAAATAAATTCTAAATAAAAGAAACCACAATAAAAATCTCTCTCAATATTACCAATAAAAATTTTAATTCAGAAAAATTATATGAAATTCTACTTGAAAAAGTACTAGTAGAAGTTTCACAACATTAAATCAATATTATTAATTATAAAAGTCTCAAATATGCAATCAAGAAACTAAAACAAAACGATATAGTTTTTTTAGTAGAATTTTGTGCTTTGCTCTGTTTGTAGGTGAATAATTTTAAATTTGTTTTCTGTGAATGCTTTTACGAAAAAAGTATTTCTTTGGGAAAATATTCAAAAAATAAATTTAGAATGGGTTTATGTACAAAAAAAGCAGATATTAAATGAGTCAAATCATATAGTTAAAAAAAATCTTGAAGCAAAATAAGTTTATTTTATTTTTAAATCTACTAAACATATCTAATGGAATTAGGTCAACTTCTAAACTTCGAACATAAAATGGTTTATTCAAGAAAATTTATTATTTAATTCTTTTTTTGTTTCTTTTGCGCAAAAAATAAATACATGATAAAACAAAAACTTTAATCAAGAATTTTTTTTTTCGGAATAAATCATACGAAATAAAATAAAAGTATTATTTTGTATTTCATTTACTTATTTTATTTTTAAAATTATTTTCATATAATTATTTATTTTATTCCATTAAATGTGGAATGTATGATATAACTACTTGATATAACATTACTTTTGATCTGTGAAATTTCTGATGCGTCTTATTTCGATACAATTAAACGCTTTTGCTATTTTTTTTAATTCAAAATTCCCTTTACATATATTATTTAAAGATGATACCCTTTTGAGCTCGATAACATATAACTCGAAGCTTACAAAGGTAGTTTGAGTTTATCAATGTAGTTATGAACAGAAAAAATTAATAAAAACGTAGTAAATAAATAACAACAAATACGACCCTAATATCATTTCATACAGATATTAATTACAAGGTTATTTTCATAATTCATTTAAAATATACCGACATTAATTACAGTTACATATCTTTTTTTATTAAAAAAAATACTAACATTTAATTTGGATTTAAATGTAGCAATTTATTTACATGATTAAGATACTAAAACTTTCAAATTAGAAACAATACGTTAATAGAATGTAAAATTCCTGTCAGATAACGAAGAGTTGGTTAAGATTTCGTTTATTAATTATAAAAACATTGAGATCAGTTTTTGCCCTGAGTAAATTATCGTTTCAGAGTAAGAATTCAGTTTAAATTTAATATTGCTCTCTTTCACATTTCTTACTTATACTGTTCCATCTACGACATGTTACATAAGAAATTTAATATTTAATAGAAAATGTATTTTAAACGCTTTATGAGTTGATTATTTTCTAAAATTTTCTTGGTGTGAAATAAAAAAAAAACGATGTAAAGCAAAGCTTCCCAAACCTTTTTGTCTCATAGACCCCTTGCCACGTTTTTCGGTTTGGGGTAGACCCCTGCTTAATTAATATTGAATTTTTGCAGATTTATCAACTTAAATGTCTTTTTGACAGCTGGTACTACAACTCCTACTTTAAGAGAATTAAATTTCTAACTGTAATGAAGTATAGTGTTTCAAATTTAAAAAGCACAGGTTAATTAATTAAATTAAAAGTTAATTAGTAAATAGAACTGTTAAATAAACTAACTAAACAACAAACAAATGATTTTAAAGGAAGGAAAAATCTCTAGCATTACAGTATCAAATTTTCAACATTTAGTATTAATCTTGTCTGGTTTACCTTAAATTTCCTTTGTTAGTTTCCAATTTTTCTTCTTCTTTTCTTTGGAGATTGGCAACCGCACTGAAGCTCCTTCACACTAGGAAAAGTATAGAAAAACTTCCTTAAGATATTCCAAAAGTCGAGAAAAATAACAGCTTTGACTTTTTAAAGCCAAAATTGCTCGCATCCGTTTCTAAACTTTAAGATCTTCCTTAGTGTTTATTACGATCAGTTCCCCTATTGTAATGTGACATTTTTTTTTTCAATATGACTATACGAATTCATTACCTACAGTATTGCCATATAGTCAAATCATTCTCAAACCTAACTTCAAAATCTGAATAAAAGGCATTTAAATGTGGAACGTAGGTTAAAACGTTCTGACAGAATGTCAGAGACAAATTTAGAAAATTCGGGACCTCAGTATCATACTTCTTTAACTTAACTCAGGAAAGAGAAGCTGAAATGTAATGTTTCTTGCTTTAACCTTGTCAATGCCAGTTAATTTCATTATATTTAGTAAGTAAATCTGTAAATAGGTAAAGCTTGTTTTCTACACATGATTATAATTTTTTTTTAAAAATTAGTCACGGTTTAGTTTAATGAGAGCCATTATCATAGACCCCCAATTACACCTCATAGATCCCAAATTAATTTTTGGCTGGTGTAGACCCCTTGAAGGTCATCGTAGACCCCTGGGGGTCTATATAGACCACTTTGGGAATCACTGATGTAAAGTATAAAAATAAAAAGTTATTATAGGTTTCGCTTTTAAAAAATTCTTTTATGTAAGGGGAGATAGGAATGGAAACATATTTTAAATGGATTCAATATTATTGTGTAGAACGTTTACTCAAAAATTGTATACTAAGTAACACATGAAGGGTTCTGAGAGAAAAATAAATTATTTAAAAAAGTATCACGATATTTTAAATGCATATTAAATTATTAAATTAATACGTGTTTAAGAGATGTCACCACCAGTCAATAAAATTATGTTTCGAAACTACTTATACACTGTTCGACCGTTAAGCAATAAAGATATAACGTTTTTTAATCAAACAACTGGAGCAGTAGACGAAAGTCCCACGCAACTACAGTCGATTTGATTAGAAATGTAAGTAAACGATTGCTTTTTCTCTAAAGAATTTTTAGTTAAGTCAGCAATTCGAGCAATTTAATTATGAGTCCACCTATTTTGCATGATTTTACACACTTCAATGAAGTTTTGAAATCCATAAGTCAGCATTTTAAATTTAATATTTCTGAAAATTGGGAAATTTCCGTTTTGAAAGATGACGATGTCGTCTGTATGGCGGGAAGTGAATATCTATTTAAGGTTTATTCCACGCCATATAAATAGTAAAATGAATGCTAAAAAAGGTTAAACATATATTTAATTTACAGCATTAGAATATTATAATAATTACTAATTAACATGGAAATTGAATAAAGGCAAAGCACGTCTTTCCTCGTGCGAGTCAGAGAGAGAAGTGAGTGCGAGTGTCCGAAAGAAGACAGGTTTTTTGAGTGTCCGTTCATATCAGTTCACTTCTCTCTGCTCGCAAGTTGGTTCCAGTTAAGACGAATCAGGTGGGTGCCGAGGCACGCCACGGTACTCCCCCCCCCCAAGTACTGAAGGTACGAAAGTCTTAAAGAGTTTTTCATATGGTGAAAAGTCCTTTGATTCACAGTCTATGAAATTCACAAGTACTTTGGGTTGAATCTGACCCTTCTACCAGAGCAAGTCGTGGCTGGTATGGGCACATTTTGATCAAGTCTAGGAGGAAGTACAACCGGATGGTTACTTTTCTGCACTGGGAAAGGCTCCTTTGTCGAGTCGGTGTCATTCAACAGAAAAGCTGGCTTAAGCCGATCAATGCTGATCGTGGATGTCCTGTTATTTATTTTGATTGTAAAGTGCTTGTCGGTCCTACTCAAAACTTCAAATGGTCCCTGATAGGGTGCTGTCAATGATGGTTTTAATCCCTCTACCCTAACAAAGACATGAGAGCAGGTTTTGAGGGCTGTGTGCACGAAACATGAAGAAGATGAATGACAGGAAGCAGGAGTTGGCTTAAGAGTCCGGAATGTTTCTCTCAGCCTGAAGATAAACTCAGAGGGATCAGTTGGAGTCTGACTTGAAGGTTCAAAGAATTCTCCTGGAAGCACAATGGTTTTTCCAAATACCATTTCAGCGCAGGATGCATTTAGGTCCTCCTTGATGCACGCTCGCAGGCCCAGCAGGACCACTGGTAACGATTCTGTCCATTTGGTATCGTGACATCGAATAGCATGCTTGAGAGTACGATGAAGACGTTCAACCATACCGTTCGAAGAAGGGTGGTATGGAGTGGTTCGAATTCGTTGTATTCCCAACATTTGTTTCAGGCTGTAGAGAAGACGAGACTGGAACTGGCCTCCTTGGTCTGTGGTTATGATGGCAGGTACACCGAAGCGCGATATCCAGTTAGCGATGAAGCTTTTTGCCACGGCTTCAGCGGAGATATCACTGACAGGAATGGCCTCCGGCCATCGGGTGTAGCGATCAATGCATGTCAACAGGAAGGTGAAGCCATCAGATGGTGGAAATGGTCCAACTAGATCGATATGGACGTGCTGAAATCTCTCAACGGTTGGATCAAAATTGTATGGGGATCACGGTATGCCTCTGGACTTTGGATCGTTGGCATGGAATGCAGCATCGTGTCCATTTAGCAATGTCCTTCAGCATGGACGGCCAGACGAAGCGGTCTTGGATGAGGAGCTTTGTGGCACGAATACCTGGATGGGAGAGATTATGGAGAGAGCGAAATACTTCAAAGCGAAGTTCCACTGGCACATAAGGCCGTACTTTTTCTCTACTGACATCACAGAAGATTTCAAGAGCATTTCCCATTTTTAAAGGTTTTAATTTAATTGATAAAGCCTTGGAAGAAATTAAGTTCATCCTCTTTGGTTTGACTATCGGCTAAGTGTTGGAGATCAGTGGTTGAAAGATTAAGGACATTAATTCTTGAGAGGGCATCTGCCACGGAGTTATCAGATCCTGAAACATGTCTGATATCTGTGCTGAACTGCGATATGAAATCAAGATGCCTGAGTTGACGGGGAGAACACGAGTCCGATATTTTATTAAACGCAAAAGTTAAAGGGCGATGATCTGTGAATATTATGAAATTATGTCCTTCCAGCTGGTGCCTAAAATGTTTTATTGCTAAGTATATAGCAAGAAGAGTTCCCTGTCATACGTGCTGTATTTTGTTTCTGTTGCACTCAGTTTACGTGAGAAAAACGCGATAGGTTGAGGACCATTTTCCGTCAAGCAATTTAATGCACCTCAACTGCGGAGTTGGACGCATCAACCAGTAAACAGAGTTGTTGATCGGGGGTAGGATAATTCAGGGTTGCAACGTTAGCCAATGAGGATTTGCATTGCATAAATGCGGTCTCTGCTTCCTCGTTCCAAGGAACGGGACGTTTATCGTTTTTTTTACAATTAGTAAGCAACTTGTTAAGAGGTGTTTGTGCTTCGGCTGCATGGGGTAAAAAACGTCTATAAAAATTTAACATGGCCAAAAAGCGCCTTAGTTGTGAAATAGTATCTGGCTTGGGAAAATTTGCAATGGCTTCGACTTTATCGGGAAGTGGTTTAACACCCTCAGCTGTTATGAGACAACCCAGAAATTTTACAGATGTTTTTGCCTAAAACACATTTATCGGGGTTTAACTTGAGACCGTAATCTCTTAAACGAGAAAAGATTTGATGTAAGTGGTAAGGTGTTCGTCCTCGGAGGAAGATGCTATGAGTAAGTCATCAAAACATGGAATACAAAATTCTAGATGAGCTAAGACTTGGTGCATGTGTCTCTGAAATGTTTGACCAGAATTTCGAAGTCCAAAGGGCATAGCAGTATACTCGAATAGACCAAATGGAGTAGTTACGGCTGTTTTAGGAATATCGGGTGGATTTATTGCTATTTGATGATACGCTCGGGCCAAATCCAAAGTAGTGAATATAGTTTTTTCATACAGATTTTGAGTGCAGTCTTGAATATGAGGGACTGGATAGCGGTCGGGCACGGTAACTGAATTAAGTCTACGGTATCACCCAGGGTCGATACTCTCCATTAGATTTTTTAACAACATGCAGTGGGCTTGCCCAGGACTCTTTGACGGACGAATTATACCTTGCGCCATAAGGTATTCGAACTCTTTCTTAACAGCTTTTAAAATTGTGGGTGCGAGGCGACGAGGTTTTGAAAATACTGGCGGGTCTTTAGTTTCTATGTGATGATAAACTTGATTCGAACTAATATGGCTAGGTTAGATGCTACAGACTTAATTTTTGGAAGTTGGCCGTTCGAAGAAAGTTTAGTGTTGGCGTCGATAACTCTATGATGTTTAGCATCGACAAGCAAATTAAAATGTTTTAGGAAATCAACCCCAATGATTGGTTGGCGTACATCTGCGATTACGAAAGACCAGGTAAATTGGCGTCGCAAACCTAAATCGAGTAAAATTCGTTTTGTGCCATAAGTTGGTATTTTTGTGCCATTCGCAGCATACAAAGTTAAGTCTTGTTGAACTTTAGCATGAGGCGCGAAAGATTTCGGAATAACAGAAATATCCGCTCCTGTATCGATCAAAAAAGTTATTTTAGAGGAAGCATCGGCCAATAAAACGCGGTTAATGAGGCGATCGCCATTGAGGCCAGGAGACGATCGCCATTCTAGTTTTCCGAACGAAAAGAGCATGGAGTAGCACACTTTTTCGCTTTGTTGCCAAAATTTGTATGGTAAAAACAATATCCATTTGTGGGTTCTTGGTACCTTTTAAAACGATTTCGTTAATTACTGCGATTGCGGAAATGGTTTGAGTTGCGGGCTGGGCTACGGGAACGCTTCACGAAACTAGTGAGTTCGCTTACTTGCTGTGTAAGTTGAGCAATTTGTTGTTCTAATTGCGCAGTTTTGTTTTTAGATGTTGCTGCAACTGAATTAATTCCTTGGGAAAAAGTCAGGTCATTGATTTTATCAGCAACAGTAGCTAGCTGATCTAAGTTTTCGTTGAGAGCAGCAAGAATTGTTTGCGTTCCGTTAGGCAAACGTCCGAGCCACAGCGATTTCAAGAGTGGCTCGCCAACATTATCGCCGGCGAGGGAACGCATGCGCGTAAGGAGCTGTGATGGCCGTTGGTCCCCTAATTCTAAACCCTGGAGGAGAATTCGAATTTTAGAATCCTCACTTTCTGAATGTACTTCGATTAAACGCTTTTTTAAGGCATCGTACTTTCCCGTTTTCAGGTGGTTTTAGAACCAAGTCGCTAACAGAATTTAAAATGTCTGACTCAGCAGCAGACAGAACATAATTAAATTTAGTGGTATCATTTAAAATTTTGGCTAATTCGAACTGCGCCTTTAATCGCACAAACCATAGCGCAGGGTTATGTTTCCAAAAAGGTGGTGGTTTGACTGCCACGTGGGATATCTGGTTACTATCACATTCATTAGGCATGTTGAAAGGTAAATAAAAATCTTTTCTACATAAGTATATTTTACGTTGAAAAACAAACGTTAGGAAAATGAAATTATATTTGCAATAAAATATGTATACAGGGTTAAAAATCTTACATGCATGCGATACACAAAAAATATTTCTTCGCGAAATGAGCAAACAGTTTTTGGAAAAAATTATTCAGCGTATGTTAAACGTGAGTGCAACAGAAATTTTTCAAAAAACATACAGCACACATGAATGAAAAAGAAAAGTATAAAAACTTACTGATTTTCCAGTGACAGCAAAGTGACGGTGGGAAGAATCCGAGGATGAGATTAAAATTAGAAAATTAAAAAGTTAACATTATTTTCTTTAAAATGAACTGGATGTTAACGGATTGTGTTCACGCGTGTTCGGGTCACCAGTTATGGCGGGAAGTGAGTATCTATTTAAGGTTTATTCCACGCCATATAAATAGTAAAATGAATGCTAAAAAAAGGTTAAACAAACATATATTTAATTTACAGCATTATATAATATTATAATAATTACTAATTAACATGGAAATTGAATAAAGGCAAAGCACGTCTTTCCTCGTGCGAGTCAGAGAGAGAAGTGAGTGCGAGTGTCCGAAAGAAGACAGGTTTTTTGAGTGTCCGTTCATATCAGTTCACTTCTCTCTGCTCGCAAGTTGGTTCCAGTTAAGACGAATCAGGTGGGTGCCGAGGCACGCCACAGTCTGGAACATTGTTCTGGCTTATTTAAATTCCTTTATACAGTCTAAGAACGAATTTTATCAACGTTTTAATTGCCTCGTCGGTCATCAAAAGCGAATTAAAAACGTACAGAATTTTGTTCAAAAAATCAATCCATTTCTTCACCGAACTCTATGTTTCGATGATAAATTTATGAATAATGTCGTGAACTCATTTAAAAATCAATTAGAGAACTGGATACAAAATGCTGATAACATTATTCATTTATTTAGGGAAAGTGCGAAATACTTGGAGGCTTCTTCTAGAATATTATCCTGTAATATTATATTAATTTCTTTCCAAAATGACCAGCAATGGACTTTAAACATTTCCCCCAAACTTTCTCCACGTTTTGATTCTCCAAAATGTTTTATACTCATTCATTGTTCCAGAGAAATGAAGTACGACAGTTTTTCTTATTGTATACCAAAAGAAATAGGTCTACGTAAACAGAAATTAGCCCTGAAATAAATTTTAGTTAAAGCTGCAGTTTCCGAGAAAGTCATTCCGAAAATCTGCAGCTTACCAAACATATGTGAAAATTTTCTTATTGCTCTACTGAAAAGCGATTTTGAGCAAAACATACAACTTATTTACAAGTCTTTGTACGTTTTATCAAAATTAAACGATGCTGGTTTTGAAACTGATCCAAGGAAAAAGGACAGTGAAGGCAAATCTGCTTTATATTACGCCCTGATGAAGGATAAATCAGATCTTCTTTTTATCTTATACGATCATGCCGCAAATGCTTGTTTGCAAGCAGAGGGTTCTGTACGCTCTCCCGATCCAATAATAGTTGAAAATTTATTGTGCCTTAAAAACAGTTTGCAATCATTAGAAGAAGATATCCGGCCATCAGAAATAAGTGAAAACAAATTATTAAGAAAATTAAATGAATTGCAGCATTTTAATAAATTTCAAGTTGAAATGTGTGGAAAAATTAATAATGTTAGACAAAAATTTAATTATTACATTGAAACGGTGGAAGAATTCGAAGCTGTGCAAAGAAGTGAAATAATTTTGAAAATATTGGAAACCTACGTGAAGTATTTTCGTGGTATCAATGATAATGTTTCGAATTCTAACGATGATTTTCCTCTCTTTGAAAACTATTATGAAAATATAAATTATTTTGATAAATTAGATTTCTGTTCCGCGGTGATGTTTTTTGATAATTCATTTCTTTTAAAATAAAGACTAAAATTAGTTGATAACGCATATTTAGAAATTGAATCAAAATTTTCCTTTTTATTTTTTGCAAAAAAACACTTAGAAAATTATGATCAAGAAAACAAATTCATAAAAGCGTCCCGCTGGATAACATTTCAGGAACAATTATCATTACAGAAACAAATATCAATCTTTAAAAAATTTCTGGAGAAGACAGAAGTTTCTCAAGAAAATGTAGTTACTTCAGTACCAGAAACTCAAGTTTACACGTTAGTAAATTTACCAGAAATTTATGGACAATTTCTTTTGTATAGATTACAAAATAACCTCAATACTGTAGCTAAAATTGAAACTATGAATGGGAAATCAGTTTTGATAATTGAAAGAACACTTCAAGTAATTAGAGAGAGTTTTAAAGAAAGCAATTTCAAATCTATTCAACAAATTTTTTCCCTAGCCTTTCCTAGTGAATTCGTAAAAATTGCAAAGCAAATTAGGAATAAATTAACTCATTTTAAGTCTTTTGAATTGCAATACAGAGAAAGTGTCGAACATAATTCGAAGCTGCTAAAAGGAATAAAAGCTGAGCTGGCAATTTTTCTAAAACTTTTTTCTCCAATACGTTGGGCACATAAGTATCAAATGGGTCCTTTTCTGAACTTGATGCTTTTAAAAGCACTTTATAAAGTTTGGAAGAGAGAAAAAGGGAGAAACGAAACACAACAAGATATTGAGAGGACTAATCTTCGTAGACAAAATTCTGTCCATCATGTACAATTCACTTCAAAATGGTATTAAAATTATAAATCAAGGAATAGGTTTTTTGGATAAAAATACGATTAGTTCATTTGATTAAGTTACAAAGAATCTGATTTCTGCTGTTAAAGTAGAACTAATGCTCTTCAAATCTGAAAATTTGATTATGGATCAAGATAAAGGAAAACTTGACGATTTATTCTGGAGCCTGGAATCCTTTTTGATATATTTAACTAAAGATAAAGAACTTGAACCGAAGAAGATTACTGAACAGAATTCAAAACAGGGAATGTCTTTTTTCAGGAATTAGAAGAAAAAAACAGTACTCAAGGAAAGTTAAGAAATGTCTTAATTCAAGCAGTGGATTTTCTAATGTGGAAGCTTGTGTAGTTGGAGAAACCCAGACACTAAGCAATGCGGATTCCTGTGCTGGACCATATGAGCAGAAAGCTCAGAATAGTACACAGGATACAATCCTGTTTGAAGGTGAAACAAATTATGAAATTTCATCACCAGTGAAAAAAAAGGAAAAACAGATTTCAATTGATGTATTCGAAGATATAGAATTAAGTGCCTTTTTTAGTTGTGATTCGAGTAATGATGAATTTACTAATGGGAAAGAAGAAAAAAATTCTTTTGATACAGTTACTGACATGTCAGCATCAGATCCACCAGTCGAGGCAAATCTAGATGATTACAAAACTAGCATGAAAGACAAAGTAAATACAAGTTCATTCAAAACATATTCTCCCATAATTGTTCTAAAGATTCTAAAACAAAATTAAGTCACTGCGATGAAACTGCAGCGAATAACACTGTCTTACAAAACGAATGGAATCTGAATGAAGTTTTTAACATTTCACAAGATCCCTTTTTAAATACAGATGTAAACGATTTGAAAATCGAAGATAACGAAGAAATTTCTAATTTTCTGATAAAAACAGCTAATGAAATTGTAGTCGATTATGAAAATATTATGAAGGATATATTAAAGAAAATTGAAGAGGAAAGTGAAAAAGAGTTTTCTTAAATAAGCATTCAAAAATATTGCAAGATATTGAAAGGATGGACATTCTTAACTGACAAAGAAATAAAAACCATTTTTAACAGCATTCCAAATCATTTTCGGAACATATCTTCAACAAAACAAAAAATAACAACTTTGTTAACAAGAGAAACCATTCTTCCAGATGAAATTGGCAAAGAGTTAGATAAGCTACCCCTGAAAGATAAAGAAAAGAGAGAAATGATCGAAGAAATTGAATGTGGCATAACCGATCACTTCAACTTTATTAATTCACTTCCAGATTATTTTTCAGATCTTAAAATTAAAATTGAAACAGGTGAGATAACCGAAGTAGAATGCGATTTATTTTGTGACAAACTTAAAATACCAGACGATTCGAAAGCTATTCTTCAAAAAATAATAATCGGTCGAAACTCTAAAGTTGCAGGAAACATGTTTGAGTTTTTCAGAAACCGAATAAAATTATTGAAAAAAATTTTAATTGATGAAAATGATAGTTTTAAAGAACCTGTGGGGAAAAGCCAAATCTCTACGAAAAAAGAAATATCTGCATGAAAAATTAGTTCAGATATATATTAATGATTCTGAAGTTTAAGCTTGAATTGAAATGTTACTTTCTGATTGCATGAATATTCTTAATACTAAAGATTTGAAAGAACTGTGGCTGAAAACAACAAACTTGTTCAACGGAATAAGTTTACGGAATTTTATAGCACACGGTAACCCGTTATTAGAATCGTTTGGAAGATTACTTGATCCAAATGATTTGCCATTTGAATTAGTGGGGAAAATGCTAAATTTGGTATCAGATGAGCCAACTATTGATTGCATGCAGCAAATACTAGATAAAACAGAATATCAGTTCACAAGGTTTATAAAACTTATGGAAGATGATAAAGATGAACAGTTTAAGGATTTGCGCCAAAAAATAAAGGAATGTAAACGCTGGAAAGACTATGCACTTTTAATTCCAATGTAATGTTGAAAATCTTTTACTGGTATACACTTTATGTATCAAATCTATCACATTTACAATAAAAAATGTTTAAATAAATAAAACACAGTAATACTAAATTAAAAATATCCTTATGAGGACTTAAATTCGAAGGTTTGCGTTCGGTATGTATACCAACTTCTTTTTTTTTTTTGTTCATAATTTAGACTTTTAATGTTATACCATTCCAAAAAATAAAGATTCAAATTAATATAATTCCAAATCTTATAATCTAGTTTAACATGCTAGATGTTTATCTAAGTAATTATAAATAATATTATATTAATTGAAATTATATAATTGTTATTATATTAATATTTATTCTTCAATTATAATATAATTGTTATATTAATTAAAAACTTTTTTACTTTTTATTACTAGAAATATATATATGTTTAAAATTAATAGATTTTTTATATACTAAAATTATATATTTTTTACGTTTACTTTTTTCTAATATGTTTTAAAATTAAAACTTGTCTTTTTTTAATCAAATTTTTTTTTTATAATTTTACCAAATTCCTAAGCTAGTTTTATAATTTCTTGAGTGGAGGAGAGGAATATTAACTTATTTAAGTTATTTTATTTGGTGTCTTGCATAAATTTATACTAACAAAAAATAATTTTTAATTGTTTATTGTCTTGCAAATTGATAAGAAAATAGAAATATTTTTGTATTACATATTAGTATTAATAAATAATCTTCGTTAAGGTAAACTGCAGAAATCAGAAATTGTATTTCTGAAAAATTCAAATTTTGAACACCATTCGAAGAACATTTCTTTGAAAATAAAAAAAAAATTAGTACTTACATATATTCAAATAAAATATAATAATGTAGATACAAATAGCGAAAATAATGAATTAAATTATATATTAGTGAAATCTTTTATAAATTTTAATGTTTAGACTATTTAAATAAATAAAAAAAAAGTCTTTGTAATTTATATTATATAATTTCTACCTAGCTAAATCTGGGAAAGTGTTCAAAATTCCAACTTTGAAAAAAATAGAGCAGTTTAAAATAAATACCTGAGATGACTGTAAAACACTTATTTTTTTTATTTATAACATGTTATTAGTATATAACATGTTGTAAATAAAAAAAATATATCACATGTAACAAAATATAACATGTTATTAGTTAATACTTGGCGTTTTCATTATAAATTTACCAAAAGGTACTCGTGAATTATACTCTTCTTTTTCTTTCATTGATAACGAATTCAAAAATATGCTGAGCCGATTTCCATTTGAATATGAATGAGATTTTTTTTTGAATTGTGTGTTGTGTTTTATTATTACACAGTCATCAAACATTTGTAGTGATAAGCAAATATTTCTTTTCTATTTCTAATGTACAAAATTTTAATTGTGAATTTGTTACCAAATTATTTGTCCTTGTTTTATTTTCCATTCATCTATTGTTGTTTAATCAGTTTTGGTTTTACAAAAGTTCCGAATAGGATTGCATTAACTCATTAGTATATTCTTTATTGACATATAAGTTGAACTAACATAGATTAAAATCTAATTTTTAAGTACAACATGAAATGGTTAACTGAAGGGGAAAAAAAGAACGTATGATAGAAAACTAAAGACAATTGTTATTCATTTATATACTTAACATTTTCAGATTTATTTTTAGTGTTTGATTACCGTAAAATTCAGCGTTTAACGCACACTTTTAACACCGAAAATAACATCGAAACTTAAGGGTGCACGTAATGCGCCATGTGTAAAATTGATAACTCCAAAGATAAAAAAAGGAGATAAGAATTAAAAAAAATAGACTTCTACATAGATAGGAATATTGTTTATTTAAAAGAAAAGACTTATCTAAGGCATTTAAAAGGTTGTTGTTCTAAAACTATTCTATTTTTTCTAAAAAATAGCCTGGGATAATACTTCGAATAAATGACTTCGAAAGATAAGAACATTGCACACATACTTTTCAGGTTAATTGATCAAAAAAGGGGTGCGAGTTATATGGCGAATATTCCTCAAAATTAAAAAACTCAATTAGAAAATATAGGTGTGCGTTATACGCCGGATTTTACGGTAATTAATGGAATTAAGATTTAATAAAAGATATAGATTTATTAATTTTATATAAATAGAAGATTATTTCTGCTTTGGATCTGCTACAACTGTAAGGTTGAATACCTGTATGAGTAATATTCCAAAGCGGTTTGATATACTCTCTTTTCTCTGAGTAAGAAAATATGTATTATATAGAACAGTGCTTCTCAAACTCTCTATACTTGTGACCCAACTTTCCAATCATAATTTTCATCGCCCCCCTCTTCCTACAATAACAATATATTCAATTCAATAATAATATAGTTTGATTCAGAGCTACAATGCGATTTCAATTATAAACCGTACAAAAATATCAAAATAAGTATTAAATTTTGTGTATAACTTTATGACATACCCATAGAATCACTGGTAATTATTAAACTTGTTCTTTATAGTGTACTGTTAGTACTATTAAACTAACATTGTTATATAGTACTGTTAAATTAACTATTGAACACATTGTGCGGTACTGATACATTTATAAGTGTATTATTATCAGTGAAAATGTGTATTTTATTTTTATCATGTCAATGTATTTTGTTTTGCTTCTCTTCAGAAAATTAATAATTTTTTTAAAAATAATTTTCTGTTTTCGACTTTTCGATACAGTCGCGCCCCCCTTGTAGGGTAATCATGCCCCCTAGGTCCCTCACAGTTTCAGAAACACTGATATGGAATTAGCTTTTTTTCTTGTCACTTGTTATACATATTAATAATGAAAATGGACAAGTGAAGTCTGAAAAAAAACCCCGCTAAAATGAGAATATCCTGAAACTTCAAATATTTTAAGTAGGAATTGACTTCTACTTGTACTGGATTCCAATCTGCTATTTTTTGCTTGTTTGATTTATTTTAATTCACGTTGAAGTTCAAAGAGTCGGGTACGGTCTCAGGTGTCTTCCTTGTCATTTGACAATGGTTCAGAATTACTAGGTCCGTCGCCAATAGCCCTCATGTTGCCTTATAGTTTAAGGTTAATAACACTCAATTTATTTCAATGATAAGCAAATGAAGCGTTTAATTCATAATATATTGTTTTGATTACTCTAAATATCAAAACCGAATCATAAAGTTTAAAAAAATATTAAACTTTATTCTTTTTTTTTTTGATAATTAAGGGTATAAACCATAATCATTAAGCTTTATCAATTGCATCCAAATATGTATCTTGGGATATCGCGTCCAAATTATTTGAATTATATAGATTTGAACAAAAGAGAGCAATAATCAATCCTTTCAAAATCTTAAAATTGTGGTTATATCACTGAATACTTGTCTCAAGAACATGATGCTTTTAATTGATTGGTTCCACATTTAGAATTCCATTCCACTCTGTAAACTTCCACCCCATGCTAACGTAAGGAATTTAAATCCCTAAAAATGTAACGGCATCATTGTTATATGATGTGTCTTATTGGCATTATGTCTCGAACCCAGTGCTTCTCAAACTTTCAATGTTTGTGACCCAATTTTCAGTAATAATTTTCATCACGCCCCCCCCCATACAATAATGATATATTGAATGCAATAATTATGTACAATGACGCTAAAGCTACAATAGAGCTTTAATTATAAACCGCACAAATTAAGTATTACATTTTGAAAATGGCAAGCCCACCGAGTCATTAATAATTATTGAACTAGTTTTAATTTAATATTGATAATTTTATTATCAAACACATTGTGCACTACTGATACATCAGAACATTATATCAATGTAAATGTTATCTGTTGATAAATTATGATGTTAATTATTGCACCATGATTTAATATATTATAAAAGAAGTAAAACTATATCCATATCAGAAGGTGAAAACATTAAACATCTTTATTTGCAGCTCACTCCGTTTTTATACGTATTACATTTCTTCTCGCTGGTTTTACATTTCTGAAACAACTCATTAAATCAATCATTGGATTCTTTCATTGCCAGATACAACAGGATAAAAGACTCCTAATCGGAACTTAAAAATATAGACATAAATTATTTGTCTGACAAATAGAACTAAATACACCTGTTCTAAAAATTGAATTATCAAATACATTGTGCACTATTGATACATTAAAAGTATCTTATGTCAATGTAAATGCTTGTTTATTTTTTTTGTTGTGTCAGAATGTATTTTATTTATTTTCTGAAAGAAAGCAAAACAAATATTTTTAATCTTATTTTTGACCTTTCAATGCGCTCGCGGGAAAGGTCGGGATAACCCTTGTAGGGTTATCCCAACTGCTCCATAATTTCCTCTTCTGCCACGATCTCATGAAGTCTTTAACATTAATTTATGTTGGGTTGTTTTTTTTAACTAAATTTCATCTAAAGCAAATATGAACACATGTGATTGTAAAAGATATCTAAATGTTGCAAATAAACAATGATTCCAAGGATATTTTTTTGTAATTTTGAATTTTAGTTCTTATTGTTTTTCTAAAGCGACATCAAGTTGTTTGTGCAAAAATCAGCAGAATATTGTGATTGAATATATAACAAATTGAAATTTTACATGTAACTATTATTCTATGGTGTTTTGTTCTGTATAAACACAAAATATGTTTAATTAACACTTCACATGATTTAGAATTTAATGTTTTAATCAAACCTAAATACTTTTAAATTTTATTTTATTTCTTAATTATGTCATTTATTTCTTAATTGATTGTTTTTTCAATTGCCAGTCTTAAAAATTTTTATATGAAAAAAAATATTTCTATCGTTAGAGATGTGATTTGTACATATTGTAAGAAATAATCCTTTGAGAATTCATGTATTGTTTGATTTATAAATGAATTTAGAAAATGTACTGCTCTTTAAAAAATCATATCGACAGCAAATATGTCACACTGTTGCTTAGGAAGAAAAGAAAAACGAATTATTTCTGCATGACATAATGTATTTGAATTCATTATATTGACTCAACATGTCTTTTAAATGTAATTATAGTTTATAATTTACATTACTATATATGCAACTATTAAATATCAATTTTTTATTGATCGCTGTTTTATTGAGTAATTAGGAACAGAGAAAAATGTATGGATTTGCTTCCATTAGTTCTTATAAATAAACAATTTTGTTATTAATCTCAGTAACTTGGTGAACCATTATTGGTGAAGACACATTTCACAACATATTTCTTTGTGAAAATTTTAATGTTCCTTGGTGAAAATTTTTAACAAAATTAAGATTGTTTTAAATTTGAGAGACATAATTCAAAATATTAAAATCTGTAAATTTTATTGGATCTTTAAAAAATTGTATATGATTGATATCTTATTGATGTTTACATTATGTATGAAAATATTTGAAAAATATTCATACATTTATGAGTAATTAAATGTTTTTACCATTTATACACATATATTTATATGTAACCTGACTCGCCATACATTTTAACGTTCCAGTTTTAACCTAAATTTGTGGAAATTGGAACTTATGCATACGTTTTTTACATTGTGTTTGTAAAGTTCAAAGGCATTCCAATAAAATGCAATTTTTTTTCGTTAAAAATTAAAATGAAACTCCCATTTAGCATGTCAGTATAGAAGAGAGAATATAAAGTAAATTTAATACTAGAAAAAAATAGATCTATTTCTTTAAAAAAAAAAGGAGTGCCGTAATAAAATATATTGTTCTCCGTAGGAATATGCACTCAGAATACGAAATTAATATTCTACCTGAAAAAAATGTACCGAGTCTGGTTCTATTTTTTAACATTACGTATATTCATCATTGTACTTCTAATTGTGACTTAAATATTCTCTTATGAAATTTCTGCTTATATTCAAAACATCGCATAAAAAATGTGGACATTTATATCTTTGAATGGAATCATTAAGAAAGAAGAAAAAATTCTATGAGGACGATTTTTCTGGGGGGAAAATCAGTTCCAATACTTTCAGTTGTAAATTTTTTTTTTAACAAACCATCAAATTATACAAAATTCTATGAGTCATTTATTTTATTATTTAATAAATAGTGGGATTTTTTTAAAAAAAATCTTTCTTTTCAAGAAAAAATTTAAACACGAGGGGTAGTTTAAGTAAAATACGAATTACTTATAAGAAAAATGAACATGTTTAAAATAAAGAGACATTTTAGTGCACTAAATCCTTTAAAACTCAAAAAAAAAAAAAAAAGACCGAAAATTTTTCAAATAGAATTATTTTTATTGATAACTACAAATAATCGCTTGTTGTATTTTTTAAACTAAATTTTATCGATATATTTAGTCTTTTTTTTAAAAAGACCTAAAAAGTGTCTCCTAAAATGGCTTTTAAGTTATTGTTGTTTTTTCAACTTCACAGATTTTAACTAAGATAAATAAATTATTAAACAATAATTTTTCATGTACAAAGGCATGGTATCAAGTATTACAATTTAATGATGCAGACTAATTTGATTCTTTAATAAAAACACTGGGGGATTCACGTCAGACCACTTGACCGAAACATCTGCAAATGCTACCCAGCGCCTAAGGTTACGAAAGCTGAGAAAGGCACAGAAGGCCTTGGCCTTCATGGGCTGTTGCGCCACTGAGTTCAGCTCAGTAATAAAAACCTTGATTTTACTTGAATTAATTAGTTTATAATCATTAAAATCAAAAACCATCATTACATTTCAGTTCAGTCGAAAGTATATTGCATATCTTGTTATGCTATTTTATGGTGTCACGAGTTCATTGATGTATATTTGTTATAGATAATTTCATTTGAACTTGAAATATAAAACAATTGCTAAAGCTGCTTCTGAATCCCTTTCATTGTGTAGAATTATGTACATTTTATCTGTCTAATTATTCACTTGTTACTGAATGTATTTATTATTAATTTTAAAATTCTTTCATTTAAAAAAAAACAGGGTGTTGTATTTTCCAACAATTGTCGGTGTACAATATGGTGTGATGTGAAAATATTTATTTATGATGCTTATATTGATTTTCTATTAAAAATTTAAAAATATATAGTTTTTTTCAAAAAAATGATGAGTAAGTAAATTCAAATATAATTATTAACATTAATTACAAAAATAAAAATAAAAAATGAATATATTTTAAAATAAATTATTATATTTTTCAACTCCCATCAATATTTATGTTTTTATGGATTTTCGAGTGTTGTATGCGACAAAGCAGAGATCTCCAACCATTATTAAGCATTATGAACAATTTTTGTGACACCAATTTTTTCGCTGACAAAAGGAAATAATTTCAATATAATATGGGTACCGAGAATATTTTATTTTGATTACTTTTGCAACATAATATATTTTATTAATGAAATGACTATATACAATTTTTACAAAATAATTGATTTTTATAGTGCTAAAGGTTAATGGCTAATAATGCTAAGGGTGCAATATAGTGCTAATGGTGCAATGGCTAATGGTTTGGGATCTATGTTATATAGAAATTAATTTGGGATAAAATTTGTACTTATTCATATTTACTGAATGTATATTACATAAATCATAATGTTTACAAAATGATCTATTTTTTTTAATAAATCAACTTTCGATGCTAATTTTGTCTTTTTATTAGTATTAAGATATTTATAGTTTAATTTTTGAAAAACTATTTTTCCTTTTCTATACTTGTGAATGTGTGTTTTACGTATTTATTATATAAATATAGATTGCAAATAAGTAATAATATCAATATTAAAACTTATCTGTTGTTTTTTTATGTAAAATATTGCAGTGCTACATAACTTTAAAAAGGCGAATGGTTTATAATTCATTTTTTAAAACTATCATGGTATATTGTATTTACTTTTTTGCCTGTTGATTGTCGTAAAATGCATTAAATACTCTGGTAGCTGGCATTTTTTTGGAAAGGGTCAACTTAAATTATGGACTGTGAAGCCACAGGCCTGAGTTTTAGTTGAAACTTCAGTCAACGAAATCTGTAAATTTGTAGAATTTCCCATTCAACAGCTTGCAGAAAATTGGAATCATTGCTTTAGTCTTCCTTCTCGAATAAGTTGGAAACATCAGTTCATCTAAAAGATGGAGGATCCTTTGTAGATATTAATATATCGACACATTTGTTATTTTTCACCGTGCCGTTGTAATGCCATTACGTTAATTATTAATTTAACCTGATGTGTTTTAATATCATTTTTATATGTTGATGAAGAAAAATAACAATTTTATTATTTTCTATGTTCTTAATGACGTTGGATTTCTTGGCTTCATATACAATAAATTTTTGATGACCCAGGTTTCAGACTGTTCTTATCCAAACACAGATCTATTTCTGAGAGCTATGGTAAAGATGCCAGTTTTAAAGAGAAACAAGCCAAAGTTCACTGTCTTCTAAAGGAAAATGAAAGCTTCAAATTATATGTTTATTGTTTGAAGTAATTTTAAATCTATATTGTTTTTAATCTTGATAAAAATATTAATATTAACTAAAATTTTATTTTTATAATTCCTTAAATTACGAATAAATAAATAAAAGTTGTTTGCTTAAAAAAAAGGATGTATATTCATTTAAAAAAAAAACATGTCTTCTACTTAATATTGTTTACAGAATATGATTAAAAAGATTTATCTGGAGGGAAGAGGGGAAAAGAATTATCTAATTATATTTAAAAAAATAACTACAAAAATAATTAAAGTTTACTACAATTTTAGATTGACATTGCTCCAGTTTTGATTAATATCATACTTTAAAGCAGGTGCGGCCAACCTTTTTGGGACTAATGCCACTATCTGATAAAAAAAAAAAGTTACACGTACCACATCCAACTTTTCAACAAACAAAAGAACATGAAAAGGTGAACAATTGTTACTTATAGGATAATTATGGAATTTTTATGCAAGCATGCGCATTTTTTTATCCAAGTCTAAGTAGAGGAAATTTAAAAATAATATAATAAAACAAAGTACGAACTTGGATTTTATTGTTAACAAACACTTTGCAGGTTAAAAATTCAGTTAGTTTAATTTTAAATAAAAGTAAGTAGCTTGAAACATTTTATTCTAAATAATGAAACAGTCAGTACTTTTTTAATGAGGTTTATCTATTTACTGTTTTTTCTGTCTTAGTTCTTGAAAATGCTGACAAAATTTAGGTTGCTTTAAGTGTTATCAGTTAATTTTGAGCGATATTTGATTTTATTATGTTTATAAACATGATGATCCAAACCTACAATAAAATTTGATAGCCAAATCGTATGAATTTGGAAAAATTGCTTGTTTGAACAACTTTCCAAAGTCCAACATAGTTTGGATCCCTTGTATTTGAAATAAGTTGCATATTTATATTTGATTTTCTGTGTAGTTTGGTGCTGTAGGGCAAAAATGCAGATTTTAATTTCAGGGGTGTAACAATAATTGTCTTGCAGAGAAATCATAAAAAAAAGATCAACAATTTTTTTTTTTTTTTTACCATCTTGAAAAATTACCACACTTTGCCCTGAGCGAATCCTGAACACACAAAATGTATATTAAATTTTTAAATCTGTCATAGCTCCGAGCATTATTAACTTTAGTAGATGATAGTTCCTGTGTATTTAAGTGAAATGTGTTAATCCTTTTTTTCCCCAGAAAATCGAGACAAAAGAAGATATATGATCAATTAGGATAGGATAATCACAATATTTTTTTGTAATCTTAAGTATCCAATAGTATCCGTAAGAAAATCTTGTCCCATAGTACCGGGGAAAGAAAAGCTGAATTCCAAAACCAATTCTTATTCTTAAATAGTGAACACTCACTGGGTTGTTCGTTGTTTTCTTCCAGATATTTTGAAACATATATGTATGCTCCCCCCGAAATTCCAAAATCTCGCAGGTGCACTGCCTTCCAAAGGCCAGCGCACACAGCAATAAAGGAGTACATCCTTCATTATAATGTTCTATTGCAATTCAATGATGTGTATTTAAAATAAATTTTGATTTTTTTTTTATCTGAGGCAACTTTATTTTTTTTAAAAAGTGCAAAAAGTCTGGCATTTATTATTATTACCGTTTAAATCTTTTCAATTTTTCAACGTCTTCGCGTGCAACCGTTACAACTCTGCCGTGCCACGCTGTGGTCTTATCACTTCTGCTTTAAAGTAATACAAGGGCTGTTAGTGATAAACTTCGGTAATTCTGAACATTGACGTGAGGACATTAAGCCCCAAGACAGATTTAACGTGCTTCAGCCTCTCTGCAAGGCAAATCTTTAGCGACACTCGGTCTCGAACTCAAGACTCGCAGGCCACGAGTCCATAGCTACTCGGCTACCGTGGCCACTAAAACTTTGAGGAAGGATGGGTCTTGAACCTATGAATCAGTAAGTAGAATAACACTTGAGCTACACTGAGTATCACAAACTCTCTAATCACTCAAAATTTCTTGTTTTTTTATTTTATTTTATTTTTTTTAGCAAAAAATAATATCTCCAATAAAATTCAATAATTTATCTTTCCCCCTTTTTCTCTCTTTATTTATTTTTCACTGCTGCTATCTTCTTTTATGCTTTAAAAAAATGGGGGAGGAGATCTCGAAAAAAGTAATCCTCCTTCGGATGAATCATTTCCTTTTCTGAAAACTGAAGGATCAAATGGGGGGAGGGGGATATCAACAGGAAGTGGTGCCATCAACTGAAAATGTGATTCCAAAGAAACTGTTTTTTTTTTTTAATATTATTATTTATGCTTCCTGCTTTTTTTTAGCGCGTTTTTCACGTAGTGGAACAAAAGCGCTATTAGGACGCAAATTTCGTCTTCGTTCCTTGTTTTGTCCTACCTTTTTCTCAGCCAATAAGCAACCAATTAACCTGGGGTTTTCGGCATTTGGTCGCATTTGTGCCCTAGATGAGCCGAATCATATTTAAATTTTCCCATAGTTTTCCCGAATTTTCCTACAAATTTTCCTGAATTTCGCTAGTTGCTTTTTTATACAGATTTGTGTCATTATTTCTTTTCATCTCAATAGTAGTACAATTAGAGGAGTGGTACAGTACACTACTTTCTGTTAGTAAAAAGTTCATTAGTTGCATTATTGTAAAATATAAGCATGTGAAAAACGCGCTAAAATTACTTGGCCATGCCAATGATTGATATCTTGTTTTTGTTTTTTTTTTTTTTGTCTTTATGGTGCATTTGTTTTGTATAATTTTATTATTTATTTTGTATTTGTAAAAAAGTTGGAATTGTTTAAAATGTAAAAACTTTCATTATTTTTTTTCAATAAAGACTGGACGGGAGGGTGGCTGTTTCCCGAGGGATCAATTGTAGCTCTAAACCCTCTTCGGGTGAGCTCGTTCCTCTGGGCATTCTTCATCATTCATCTCAAATCACTCATCATATCACTCAATATGAAAAATTCTGAGCCCATTTAAATTAAATGTAAAATAGCATTTCACTATCTCCATGATTGATTATGGTGAAATCGAGTTTTAAATCAAAGAATTTAAAATCATGGATAATATTACGAATTAACCTTCTCTACCGTGCAGAATCATTAAGACTTCACGCCAAAATGAATGCTTTTGTAACACTGAATTTAAGTTTGAGTTCCATGTTTAATGGTACAAAAAACAAATTTGGTTATTCTATTCCTAAAAATTTCTGAACGAGTAAGAGAGAAAGAAAAGAACTTTGTAATTTAAATAATGTACCAGATTCAACCAACATACTCAAACCAGAATTCTTGGAATCTTTGCAGTGAGTCCATAATAAGAAAATAGTAATTCAGAATTCTATAATGTGGAATAACATTTTATTGATAAAATTTTAATAAATTAATTTAGTAATAGTAAGGTAATATAATGTCATAAAAAGTTCAGAATCTCGCTTTTAGAAGATACTAGTATTTTCTGTAACCTTTTTCAATACACGGGGAATTAATGCTGACCATTTATAAAAGAATTCACGGAAGAAGAAATGCTAGATCGAATGTCATTGTGGGATGTGTCTTGAGGTGTATAACACCAGTGGTGTAACGTACTCCTCCGGATCGCAGGGGTACCAGGAATCTAGAGGGCCCACTGACGCCAAGTACGTATTTAACCGGTTTATAAAATACCAAAGACAAAACTTGGTTTTGCGGGGTGAGGGCTAATATTCTCCGCTACGCCACTGTGTAACACAGTTGCTTAAAAAATTCTTATTCGATTTGATTAAGTAATTTTGGTATGATCTTCGTCTGACTCACAAAGTTTAAGTTAGATATTAAACATCAGCCTCAAGATATCATTAGTAAGGCTAACTATTTAAAGTCCCAGGAATAAATTTGTCTATGAGAAAAGGAATAGATACCACGTTACATGACTAACCCTAGGATTTGTATTAAAACTGAGAGTCTGGCTGTGCTGCTCATTCTAAGATTAGGATTAAGATTAATGTCTCTCTTCGAGTCTGCCTAGGGGGATAGTTAGATCCCCCTTTGTCTCTGATGGCATCCCAACGATGAGCCAGGTTTTCATTTTTAGGGAGGTCCCTTCTTTTTAAGGGACCACCAAGATCAACTTTTCTGTACTTGAGATTCATAGTAAGTTTTTATTGCTAGCACATGATAAATTCCAAGAGTTTGGTCTGGACTAGTCGGGTCAGCAATATCATAAGTTGATGGAGATCGATTTGTGAGGATTATGTATGGTCTTTCTCTTTTGGACATTAATTTTCGACTTCGTTTAATTTTTCCTGATGGGATGAATTGTAACAAAAACTTTATCATCAGGCTTGAAGTAGATTTGTCGTTCATGATGATCAAAATTTTACTTTTGAGTGCCTTATTTGTTTTTAATTCTATCTTTTAACTGGATAGTTGGTCAAGCAAACATTTTAAGGTACGGTGAAATTTCAGGAATGAAGTTACCGTTCTCAATAACTTCTCTTATATCATGCACCGCATCGTCCGTCGTTCTCAGCTCTCTACCAAACTGTAGGTACGCAGCAGTGTGACCAGTGATGTATTAAGTAGAAGTATTCAGTGCAAATCGGATCAGAGGAGGCTTGTCCTCCCAGAAAGGATGTTCTTTTTCAACTGAATTAGCAAGGCTTCAAGTCCTGATTTTTATGTTCTTATGGGTTGGCATGTGGGTGAAAAACTGATACGGGATTTTAAGAGATACCTAACAGGTGATACGTCTGTTGCATGATGTCGGTTCCATACTGTGGTCCATTATCGCTAATTAACCTTCGAGATAGCCCATAGCGTAAATAAACTTCTTCAAGTAATGTTTTAGCAAAGTTAGCTGCAGTGGCTTCATTTAGGTATCCGACTGGTTGCAACAACTTTTTTTTAAAAAGAGATATGGGGATTTTTTTGTTATTTTTAGATTTGTTTAGGTGCATTTTAAGAAAAATGTGCTAAAATTAACAAGAGAAAAAGAAATTATTATTACTAAAATGGGAAAAAATAGGTAAAAATTGACAAAAAATGGCATAAACGCGGCCTATTCTGCACCAAAGGTTTATGAACAAATTTTCAATTTTTATCAGTCTAATGTGTTACTATATTATTCAATTTTGAAATGACCTACAGGATAGGAGATATTTTCTTTTTTACAAAAACTAGAGCACCTTATCTCGGTTACTATAGGAAAATGCTGAAAAAGACAGTGATTATATTCACATAAGGGACTGTAAATTTTGTAATAAAACAGTGATTGATAAATCTGAAGGTTAAAATAATTCTACTATTATACAGAATTTATAAAAAAAAAATTAAGTTAATTATGTTCAAAACTTTTTTAGCAATCGCTGACACCATTTGATTATTTTCAAAAACCCACATTTCGAGTAAAACGCGTTTTAAAGTATGACATCTTGCTTAAAGTAATGCCATCTGCTTTTACTAAAACACTTGTAGTTTTTGTTCTAGTGAACAGAAAATGATAAACTTGGTATTTTTATAAAGCTAATAAGATGGCCCAAAAATTAAATCATAAAAAAAGAATTTGTCAATTTTTGGCAAAATTCATAGTTTAAGGGCAAATAACTCAGCCCACTTACGTTTTCAAAAATAAAAATGTATCTTTTTCGGGATAATGTCTCTGGCAGGAGACCAAAATGATCGATTGCAAGAACTTTAAATCTCTGCCCTTAAATTGGGGTTCTAAGCAGGTCCAATAGGTTTCTAGTTCGTTGGCTTATATCGATTACATTCCGCTTAGATTTGGATATAATCAAAGGTGAACTTTTCCTCATATTTGTGAAGAAGTATGTGGAAGCAATCGGTGCCCTCCACACTATTCTATCTCCAATTTTCCAGAAACCCAAGTACTTAACACTGTCATGGGAGAAATGAGACCTTCTCTATTTGAGTGAAGTTTAAATAGCGAAGTCTGCCGAAAACACAAACACAGTCTTTAGATCTTTCAGATGTTTTGTCAAAAGGTTCTGACAAAATGATAACGTCATCCAAATATGGGAGTGCAAAAACATCTTTCAGTCCAGTTCGGAATTTATCTATCAGATGTTAAAAGGTAGCAGGTACGTTTCATAGATCAAAAGGCATGCACAAATAACGGTAAGTTCCGAAAGGACAAATAAAGGCAGTTTCATTCAAATCATTCTCCTCTACTTAATGATAACCTGATTATAGATCTATCGTTAACATGTAGGAGGCCAGTATAGCTTCATTTAAAAGATCGTCCATGCGAGGTAATGGATAAGTGTCCGGTTTTGTAACGGCTTTCAGGCTTCAGTAATCAACACATAATCTTACTTTTTCGTTTGGTTTAGTGATGAGCACTACGGGAGCAGCATATGGGAATTCACATTCCTCTCTTATATTCTTTACCAAAAGTTCATCAATTTGTTCTTTCAGTATTTTTTTTACTTGGCGGAGACATACGGTACGGTAGAATGGTCACAGGATGATGATTCGTGGTTTCTATTATGTGCTACATTAAAGGAGTAGGTTCTCCCCTCCCCTATTTCAAAGTACACAGTGTTTGTACTTTGAAGTAAACAGTTAAATATTTCATATTGCACCTGTGTGTGTGGGGGGGGGGTCAGATGACTTCCTTCTCAAGAGGGCATTTATCGTAAGCTCAAGTACGATTGTTGATGTAAAAGATTTGGTGAATCCTTTGATTCAGTAGATTTCTTACGAAAAGACTATTGTCTCTGGGGATCTTCGTTAAAATGCCAGGTTCCACTTTGAATGTTGAGGACAATACTGACTGCGCATGGAGAAAGTCTCCCCCTAACAGTGTGCTATTCCTTTTTGTTACAGGCAGAACAATAAGTTCTGTTGTCACAGGTTTACCTTCGATACACAAGTTGATAACAGTTTTAAGAACAACCATGGATTGGAGTTTTCCATCCCCAAGAATCAGTGCACTCTTTTTATCTTTAAAAGCGAATCTACGCTCTCGAAGGAAGTTATGTAGCTTTTCACCTGCAATACAGTATGAGGCACCAGTGTAGACACATACAACAATTTCTTAATAAAAAGTTTTAAAATGATCAAGAATGAGAGGTCCGCAGTTGGATTATGTGTGAACAAGTTCATACAACTGACAATAGTTTCTTCAGGTTTAGCCTTTGAATAAGTATTACAACTTGTGTTCCACGTACAAAACACTGAATTCACTTCCTGCTGACTTAGGAATAGAGTTTTGAGGAATTGGAAATCTTGAAAACTGACCTTACGTATTTTTCTATTTTCCTTAGGACAAATTTTCTGTCCGAAGTAGCTCTATTTTCGTCCTTGGAATATGTTATCTTTTGAGTCTGGGTTACGTGTTTCTTCACTCCGTGACGTGCATTCTCATATATATTCAATTTTTCAGCTAACGTCAGAGGTTTTGCCTAATCTACCCATGAATTAATAAGTTATATTTGATGTCTGGTAGAGCCCTTTTCTTAATCTGGCGAGTAATTATTTAACTTTGCAGCTGTTCATAAGTTGCGCCATTCATTTTCTTTATCCAATCTTCAAAATAAGAAGCCAGTTCGAATAAATAGTCTCTGTTCCAAAGTTACGTAAATGATAACAAATGTACCGGGTGACCCAAAAGTCTGGATGAACTTTAAAAATGAATAATTCGAAAACGAATCAAGATACAAAGATATTGTTTGCACCAAACGGATAGAAAAGAAACCGGGTTTTGTGTGGCAACGAAACAAATAATTCTGTTAGTGACCAAAAGATCGAGCTATAGTATTTTAATGCACCAAAAGGTCATTTACAAATAAAAAATGTCGACAACTTACAAGTCAGCTTAGTTACAGTTAATTAGTACTACAGTTAAGGTTCGATGTGCTTTCTCATTCAAAAGTACAGCTGTGAGATGAGTCACCGCACCGTTCACAGCATTTAGTAGCATTTCTTGCGTTATGGCAGACACATTTTAACGGATGGCATCTTTTAGTGCTGCTAGTGATGCCAGTTGGTCGCGGCACACTTATGATCTCAAAAATCCCCACAGCCAAAAGTCTAGGGTGTCAAATCGAGAGATCTTGAGTCCCTTCGTCATTAAAGTAGTGGCTGATAATGTGATCCTTCCTAAATGTTGAGCGCATAAGGTGTTGCACAGGCAGAGCAATATGAGGTGGTGCTCCATCTTGCATCAACACTTGCTCCATCTTGCATAAAGGTGACTGTTTGGACTGCCTGTCACGCTTGCCATTCAGGAATGATGTTGTTCTGTAACAGTGTTACATATCCCTGACCAGTTAAAGAAACTATTTTTAAGCCCATTTGTGTGACTTCTTCGGAAAAAATGGACCAATTATGAAATCAGCAATGAAGCCACACCAGACTGTCAATTTAGGCTGTTGTAAGGGTACCTCAACAAATGAATGTGGATTTTCTGTGGTGCACCCTCGACAATTGTGGGTGTTAACAGCTCCAGAGAGTGTGAAATGCACTTCATCTGTCTAAAGCACAGTGTGAAGCCAGTCGTGCTGCTCTTCCATCTTACTGATTACAAAATTCGTAAAATCTCGGCGAAAGTCAGGAAGTATTAGTTTTTGGTTATGTTGCAATTTGTAGGGATACCGTCGGAAAGTTATTCACAGTGCTCTCCAGACACTTCCGTACGATACTCCTGCCTTCTTCGAAAATTATCGAGCACTGCACTCCCCATGTGCAGCAACCACCGACAAGATTGCACCGTCTGCTCCATTGTCTAGGCGACAACAGCGGCTGTTGAGGAACGTTTACTTCTTTGATGTGACGCCAAAGAACCTGTAGCTCAAAATTTTTTCATCATTTTTGTTCAATGCAGAAGACGTTATGGGTCCTTTGCTATCTCGCATACCCTTCATATAGCGTTATGCTCACAATGCCACTTTCCACATTCTTATAATACAGTTTAATTAAGAAGGCTTTCTCAACTACGGACAGCATTTCGATGCATACAAACTTCGACTACCATTACCTGCAGCGGTTTCTCCTTTTTATATCGTTTGTTGCTTTGCATAATCCTACATCAGATTTACAGCGCCATCTGTTGGTCGCCAATAGAATTATTTTTCCGTTGCCACACAAAACCCGGTTTTTTTTCCATCCATTTGGTGCAAACCATATCGTTGTATCTTGATTTGTTTTCGAATTATTCATTTTTAAAATTCGTCCTGACTTTTGGATCACCTGGTACATGAAAGAATATTGCATTTGAAATAAAACAAAAGAGTGTTTACAAAATATCGAATAAAAATAGAAAGTGTGTATTATTTTACCCACAATTTTTTTTGAAAAAAAAATATCGACAAAACAAAGCAAATAACCATATTTAAAGCACTTTCTTCGGATAAAATGCACTTTTGCTATTTCAGTTATGTTTGTAGAAAGAGACTTCCATAGCACTTGTATCGTCCCCTCCCTGCTTCCCCTCTTGAGGCACCAATGGGGGTCATGCGCACAGTGGCAGATTAAGATAGTTGGGGGCTCCTGGCGGTAAAAGGTTTGAGACCCAGGGACTCAAGAGTCGAAAATCTAAACTAGTCAAATATATGCTGACCTTAAACAATTCTCAAAATAATAAAATGTAGTGTTAATAAAAAAACTCAACGGCTAAAGAAAATTCTTAAATGTATTTAAAAAAATTAACTTACAATTTTGCAATACTTTACTTCTTAATTTCTCTTTGGCAAATTCATCAATTGTTTTTGATGTATCTATTTTGTCTAAGACATCTTGTACTATATATAATATGGCCATGTTGTTTGTTTTCTCTCCCATAGTGCTTCTACAATAATTTTTAAGAGTAATCGGTACTCTCTATACCGACAATATTAAATTGAGCTTTTTTATGTACCTTTTTCTCAGAAACTATTACATGTATAGACTTATTTGTCTGTATATTAGTTAGACTTTTTTATTTATACTGAAGAGAGCTTTTTCAAATATATAGTTTAGTTTTTTCAAAAACATTCAACGTAAAAGTATCACTATGAATTTTTTGAAAATTGTCATTTTTTCCACGATAACTGTCTTTTACAAAAATATTTTTGGAATATTAAAAAAAGCTCACTTCAGTATATATAAAGCTACATATCAGTTATGTTCAGTACAATTGTCATGTGTGCATAGTCAGTGGGTTCTGAGAAAAAGGTACACGCACTTTGAAAAATCTCTTTTGGACATATATGCATTTTTAATATGAGAGAAATGTCACTTCATCACAAAAATTATGAATTACAACATTATTTGTCCCATTTTATTACACATTAGCTTATCCTATATTTATTTTAAGACTTTTTTGTTTCCTATTTTACTTAAATTGCCCAGAAAATACAAATATAGCATTTTTCAGTTTTCGTTTAACGAGGTGTTTTGTAATATTTACATTAGTTTTCTCAAAATCTGTTATCAATTTTTGAAGAAGTTTTATCTGTGATAAATGACAAACATCAAAGTTGAGAATAGAACATCGTGAATGCCTTGTAATAATGTATCAAAATGTGAAAGTAAGGATTTTGAAATATGTGATTATGCGACATTTCTCGGAAGTTTTCATTAATGTTTTGTATATACAAATGCAAACAGTATTTTTAAAAGTATCAGATCTCAATAACTGATAAACTGATCAAATGATTTCTTAAACAGCCAAAATGAAACTGTTTTTATTCTTTTAAATATGACATTTATGTAGTTTTATGTGTAAAACAAGTTTTACGGGCAACGACATAATTCATCACATATCAGCATATCATCACGTACACCTATGAACCTTTTCTCAGAAACTGTTGAATATTAAGACTTCAGATTTCGTCTGAATATTAATTAAACTTTAATATCTATACTGAAGTGAGATATTTCAAATATATTGTTAAGTTTTTTCAAAATCTTGCAACATAAAATAGTATCACCATGAATTTTTTGAAAATTGTCATTTTTTTTCACAATAAGTGACACCTACGAAAATATTTTGAGAATATTATTAAAATCTCCCACACTTCAGTATATACAGTATATATAGTTACATATCAGTTATGTTTACTGAAATTTGTATGAGGATCCTTTCAATCAATTCTGAGAGAAGAATACACAGCCATTTAAAATACACTCATGTCCATAAATTAAGGATAATGAAGTTCAGGCAAAGAAAGAGACAGAAGCAAAACAAATTTGAATTATTTGTAAAGTCTATTTATTAAACAAAAGGTAAAGAGCAAAAAAGATGCTATATGTTTGACATAATTAATAAAAATTGCGATTTTTACTCCCTGGAGCAAATTTCAAAAACGAACCTATTTACAAAAAAACAGTACAACATGGTTTGTATGATGGTTAATACGGAGTATGTCTCCCGGACGATGCAATACAGGCCTTACAACGCCTACGCATGCTGAGTATCAAATTATCAATCTGATCTTAAGGAATATTACACCACTCATCAAGCAATGCCCTCCGAAGTTCCGGTAGACAGGTGGAAGGGGGTTGACGGGCTGCAATTCGTTGGCCAAGCATATCCTCACATGCTCTATTGGATTCAAGTCCGGTGAGCAGGCTGGCCAATCCATACGGGTGATATCCTCCGATTGAAGGCATTCGTCTACAAGTTTACACGGTGAGGACGGGCGTTGTCATCCATAAACAGAAATTCAGCACCCATGGCACCCCGAAACAAACGTACATGTTGTTCCAGAATGGCATCCCGATAGATGTGGCCTGTTAACGTTACACTCTGAACATGCAGGTCAGTTCTGGAACCAAGAATAATTCCTCCCCAAACGAGCCATCCTGCACCACATTAACGGTGTCGTTCAATGGTGGTAACTGGTACCTGGCGCTATCATATGAAAGTCTGGCGAGAATCAGACTGCAAACTAAAGCTGGACTCGTCGGAAAACATCACACAAGACCACTGTTGCGGTGTCCACAATGCATGCTCTCTACTCCAGGTTAATCGCAGGCGACAGTGAGTTGCGGTAAGGGGAACACATCTGACAGGCCTACGAGCATATAGACCAATGTGCCCTAAGCGTCTGTACACGGTCTGCCTTGAAACTGTCGTACCGGTAGCTGAAGAGAGATGACGAGATAGGTCTGATGCTGTGCTCCGTCTGTTTCTTTTGGCAGTAACTGCCAAATACCGGTCCTCATTCGGCGTTGTAACTCGGGGCGACCTGTGCTGTAACATCTACTCACATTACCATCATCTTGGAATCGTTGCCAAAGCCAGGAGATGACACTCTGGCGATTCCAAGTTCCTCGGATACTTCCAGCTGGGTACGTCCACATTCCAGTCATCCGATAATTCTACCACGTAAAAAATCATCCAAATGTGCTTCCTTTGTGCCACAACTATGCGGTTATTGCACTGAAAGGCTTTTAAAGCGCTTGTGAACAATTTTACTTCTTTGCCACCATTCCTTATATACCCCTCTCTTACACTCTCGTCATTGTGACGTACTATCCGCGCCATCTGGTGGTTTCCTGTAATTTGCATATTCTTCTTCAAGATATAAGTGATAATTCTACAGGTGAAATTTTTATTTTAGAGTTCAATTTCTGTGTGATTCTGAATTATCCTTAATTTATGGACATGAGTGCATTTTTAACAATACCGATATCGAATGCATCAGGTAAATGATCTTTTTTAGTTTTAAAACGTGTTAAAAATAATTTAAGTACTATGGGAGAAAAGACAAATTGAACAACATGGCCATATTACATACAGAATAAAATGTTTTGGACATCTATATATATAAAGGAGAAAAGCGACTCACTCACTGACTGACTGACTGACTGACTAATCACGAAATCTCTGGAACTATTCAACCTACAGACTCAAAATTTGGTAGACATGTTCCTTTGATAGAGTAGACATCAGCTAAGAAAGGATTTTCCGAAATTCGTAACGCAAGGGGCGTTACGGGGGATAAGGGCTTTAATAATAATTGTTCCATGTTTAAACTACTTAACGTACAATCTTGAAATTGGGTAAGCGGATTCCTTTCAGAGAGTAGAGATCCGCTACAAAATGAGTTTGCTAAAAATCGACCCCAAGTGGCGTTGCAGGGGCTTAGGGGCGTTATAGATAATTATTTCCATTTTTAAACTATTTGACGCACTGTCTTTAAATCTGATATATAGATTCCTTTCGTAGAATAATGATCGGTTACAAAACGGGTTTTGTGAAAACAGACTTCTAAGTGGCGTTGCGGGGGATTAAGGGGCGTAATAGATAAATATATCCGTTTTTAAACTACTTCACCTACCTGCTTGAAAATTGGTAGGTAAGTTTCTTTCCTGGAGTAAATATCCGCTACAAAATGGGTTTTGGAAAATTGACCCCGAAGGGGTGTTGCGGGGGCGGGGGGTTTAAGGGCGTTATAAATTCCTATTTTTAAGTTATTAGACGTACAGTCTTGAAACTTAGTAAGCAGATTCCTCTCGTAGGGTAGAGATACGCTAAAAATGGGTTTCGTGAAAATTGCCCCCCAAGTGGCGTTGAGGGACTTAAGGGGCATTATAGATAATTATTTCCATTTTTAAACTATTAGACGCACAGTCTTTATATTTGATAAAGAGATTTCTTTCATAGAGTCGAGATCAGCTATAAGAAGTTTTTGTGAAAACAGACCTCTAAGTGGCGTTGCAGGGGAATAAGTGGCGTAAGAGATAAATATTTTCGTTTTTAAACTATTAGACCAACCTGCTTGAAAATTCGTAGGAATGTTTCTTTCATGGAGTAAATATCCGCTACAAAACGGGTTTGGAGAAAATTGACCCCCAAGGGTGTTGCGGGGGTTAAGGGCAGATATAAATAATTATTTCTTTTTTTAAACTATTAGACTCACAGTCTTGAAATTTGTTAGCAGATTCCTCTCATAGGATAGAAATACACTGCAAAATGTGTTTTGTGAAAATCGACCCCTAGGTGGTGTTGCGGGGGTTCAAGGGGCGTTATTGATATTTTTTTTGCATTTTTAATTAATTGGACGCACAGTCTTCAAATTTTGATAAGCAGATTCCTTTCATAGAGTGCAATTCTCCTACAAAATGGGTTTTGTGAAAACAGACCCAGAAGTGGCGTTGCGGGGCTCAAGTGGCGTTGCGGGGGCTCAAGTGGCGTTATAGACAATTACCCCCATTTTTAAACTGTTAGACGTACAGTCTTGAAATTTGATAAGCAGATTCCTTTCGTAAAGTAGAGAACCGCTACAAAATGGGTTTTCGCGAATATCAACTACTAAGTTTAATTTCGGGAGATTAAGAGGCGTAATCGATAAATATTTCCATTTTTAAACTACTTGATCATCCCGCTTGAAAATTGGTAGCATGTTCCTTTCATGAAATAGAGTTCCTCTAACAAAGAGTAAAATTAAAATTGACCCCCAAAAATGTTTGCGAGGGGTCAAGAGGAGTTACAGAAAAAAAATTCCTGTTTTTAATTGTTAGACCCATATACTTGAAATTTTTTAAGCATGTTTTTTTTTGTTGAATAGGGATCCACTAAGAATAAATTTTAAGCAAATCAAGTTCTGGGGGTTGCAGGGGGTTACTGGACGTATTGACAAAAAAAATTCCTTTTTTCGAGCTACAAGGACTATAATAATAAAATTTTGGTTTGCATTTTTCTTTTGTTGAATTGAAATCCGCTAAGAGCGGTAATTTTGGAAAACGGCTCTCAACGGATTACGGGGATATTTATAGTAAAACTTTTGCTTTTTTCTGTTAGATTTAGACTTGAAATTTGGCTTGCATGTTCAATTTACGGAGTAGAGATCCACCGAAAATTGGTTTTGTGGGAATCCACTTGGTTTTTCAGTTACGAAAAAGCAAACATCATTCTATGCTTCAATTTTAGAGATTTTTAGAAAATACAAATTAGATGAGTTCTGCTCTTTTTTTTTATCAACAGGTGACAGTTACAGGTATAAGTATATTTTTCAAATCAATCGAATTCTTAATGCTAG